>WNWK01011648.1:0-63496 GCA_009830355.1 Cherax destructor | reverse complement strand
GGTTTGGGAAAAAGATCTAGTCGTAAATGAAGATGTAGATTTTGGAGAAGGGATATGTGGTGTCATTTTAGATTGGAGGGGGTTTATTGATATGAAACATGTGAGTGGGAAGGTAAAGTAAGAACAGTAGGAGATGATTTTGGAACCTCAGAGCCCAGAACCGTAAAAGGGTTCAAAAGTTGATTTTGCAGAAGGGGGGGAAGGGGGAGGAAATTAAAAGAAGCAGGCACCACCGAGGTCTGGGGTCATTTGTGCGACCCTGGAATAAGAGAGCCATTGGAGCGTCCACTAGAGGCAGAGATAAGAAGCTGCCAAGGTGTAAGAGAAGCCTCCTTTCTCATTAAGACAACAGATCTCTCTTTCTCAAGAAAATCAGGCAATTACAAGAATAGGCAGGGTGCGCCTCTTTTCAGTTAAGGCAAGAGGGAGGGTGACTGCAGGATGGACTGCTATGGTTAGGTGCACCTCAAACAGGGTATTCTGCCATTGACCTGTAATATTTTGCCAGGTGGCTGAAGTCCCAGCATTTGCTACATTGTTGTGGGGTAGGAATCACCTCCTGCTCTTGTAGGCATTGTCTCACTACATAAACACATGGTGGCAGTTCACGGCTGTGAAAAGCTATACTCACTGTATATGGCAAAAATAGCGCCTCCACCTACGGGCAGGAAGTATTTAAGTGTCTAATGATCGGGAGATTCTGGAGATCGAGTTGCTCCAGAATTCCTTCATTATACATGAGAAAGTTGTGTTGTGCGATCATGGAAGGACAATAGATCCACAGCAAGAATTAAGGGAGATGTGTTAGTGAATCGTAACTGGTGTGTTGTCAACTACGTCTAGAAGTGAAAGATTGTGTGTCTGTTCTGCATTTTCTACTGAGACAACATGGAAAGAAAAATTCTGTCCAACATGGCGAAGGAGTGCCTGCTGATGCTGTGGTCAGAAAGATAGTCTGTAGTAGAAGTTTGTTGGAGGATAAAAAAAATTGTCCAAGGCCTTTGAAACATAGAGTATAAGGGTAGGAATTCTTTAATTGGACATTACTTAGAAGTGTGTGAGGAAACAATGGTAGGGTCATTGGTAACAGGTCGAGGTCGTTTGGATTGAAGGTTAGAGATGGACCATTCTGAAATGTGTGTAAGATCTGAAAATGGATACACTGGAGAAACTGGGATCATAGTCAAAGCCGTGAGGCGGTCAGAAGTGTCTAAAGGGTAAATAAAAAACATGGTGCCAGAGGAGGATAGTGGAACCTTACCCAGAGAAGGTACTGGGTTGGAGGAGAGGGTCAAAGAATTTTCCATAGGCATACCAGGGTCTGTAAGCAGTGCTGCAGGAAAGAGCCTGAGAGGAGGCAAGTCATGATTATGGGTATTAGAAATAAATGGTATAAAATACCGACACAATGGAAAAATAAACACATAAGCAGTATAATGTGATCCTTTATTGACAACGTTTCGCCCACGCAGTGGGCTTTATCGAGTCACAGACAGATCTACCTGGAAAATGAGCAACATGGAGATATATAAAGGGTACAGTCAGGTGGAGAATGCTGGGTCAGGTGGAGAAAGCTGCATGTGAGTCTTAAAAGTAGTGTGATAGTTAAAAACATAGTGTGACTTAAAGGACCTGCAGTGTACCATTCTTGAGTTCTAGGTGGGATAGCGTTGAAGAAGTTTCTTGGCAATAGGTTCAGCTATGTTGTAGAAGCCGTTGTTCTGGTTGAAGTTGTTGGATATACAGATGAGTGATGATTCTAGGATTCTTCGGTATTGCGTGTTGTCTTCTCTGGCGATGAGTCTTGCGTTTCTGTAGTTGATTAAATGGTTGTGTAAATTTCGGTGTTGAACACAGGCATTTCTTGAGTCGTCAGATCTGCCTGCGTACTGGTGTTCTGAAATGCGTGTTTGTAGGTCTCTGGATGTTTCGCCAACGTATAATTTGCTGCAGCCATTACAAGGGATTGTGTATACCCCTGCCGGATTGAAGCTTTTCCTGTCTGTTACTGGTAATGTTCTTAATGGTGGTGGATGTGGAGGTGGATACTCGGAATGAGGTCTTAGAAAAATGTTGGAAACTTGTTTGGAAATGGAGTTGGTGGGAAGGACTATGTATCTCTTCTCAGCAGTGTCTTCTCTGGGTGTGTTGAAGATGTTTAATGCCCGTCGTCTGCAGTCTCTAATGAAGTGACGAGGATAGTGAAGTTTGGAAAAACTTGTTCAATGAGGGAGCATTCTTCTTCAAGGAACTCACTGCTGCAGATTCTGAGTGCGCGCAGGAAAAAGCCTATAATTACACCACGTTTAATTTTGGTGTCGTGGTGAGAGTAGAAGGGAGAAGATCGTGTTGATTGGTAGGTTTTCGATAGACTTTAAAACGAAGTTCATGGTCAGCTTTGCAGAGAAGAACATCAAGGAAAGGAAGAGTGTTGTCGACTTCTTCTTCTAGTGTAAACTGGATTGATGGCTCAACCTGGTTGAGTTCGTGTTGGAGAGCTTGAACGTTGAAGCGTCTGGGAGTTATGATGAGAATGTCGTCAACATAACGAAGCCAGGTGACAGAAGAGGGAATAATAGTGGAAAATCGCTCGGCTTCCAAATGTTCCATATATAGGTTCGCAAGGACGGCACTAAGTGGCGATCCCATGGGTAGTCCAAAAGTTTGCTGAAAGAGTTGGTTTTCGAAAGAGAAACATGTAAAGCCCACACATAGTTCAACAAGGTCGATGAAATCGTTGGCTGGAAGAGGAAGATCAAGCGAGTCGTCAATTTTCCTGAGGGAATCAGAACTAGGAAAGAAACTTCTACACACCATTCCCAGCAACCCCAGACCTGCCAGAATGAACGGTCTGCCAAAAACTCACAAACCAGGTATCCCATTGAGGCCCATATCCTCGGGAATAGGCAGTGCTCCCCACCAAATCTCAGGAATTCTCGCTAAACACCTCTCCAAACTTTTGGGCACCATCAGTCCAGCACATCTCAAACACTCTGGTGACCTTCTCAATCGCATTCGCAACATCAACATCAGAAACAAGAAACTCTCCAGCCTTGATGTAACATCCCTATTCACCAAAGTACCTACTACACAAGCTATCGATCTCTTGCGCAGGAAAATTGACGACTCGCTTGATCTTCCTCTTCCAGCCAGCGATTTCATCGACCTTGTTGAACTATGTGTGGGCTTTACATGTTTCTCTTTCGAAAACCAACTCTTTCAGCAAACTTTTGGACTACCCATGGGATCGCCACTTAGTGCCGTCCTTGCGAACCTATATATGGAACATTTGGAAGCCGAGCGATTTTCCACTATTATTCCCTCTTCTGTCACCTGGCTTCGTTATGTTGACGACATTCTCATCATAACTCCCAGACGCTTCAACGTTCAAGCTCTCCAACACGAACTCAACCAGGTTGAGCCATCAATCCAGTTTACACTAGAAGAAGAAGTCGACAACACTCTTCCTTTCCTTGATGTTCTTCTCTGCAAAGTTGACCATGAACTTCGTTTTAAAGTCTATCGAAAACCTACCAATCAACACGAAGTTCTCCACTTCTACTCTCACCACGACACCAAAATTAAACGTGGTGTAATTATAGGCTTTTTCCTGTGCGCACTCAGAATCTGCAGCAGTGAGTTCCTTGAAGAAGAATGCTCCCTCATTGAACAAGTTTTTTCCAAACTTCACTATCCTCGTCACTTCATTAGAGACTGCAGACGACGGGCATTAAACATCTTCAACACACTCAGAGAAGACACTGCTGAGAAGAGATACATAGTCCTTCCCACCAACTCCATTTCCAAACAAGTTTCCAACATTTTTTCTAAGACCTCATTCCGAGTATCCACCTCCACATCCACCACCATTAAGGACATTACCAGTAACAGACAGGAAAAGCTTCAGTCCACGGCAGGGGTATACACAATCCCTTGTAATGGCTGCAGCAAATTATACGTTGGCGAAACATCCAGAGACCTACAAACACGCATTTCAGAACACCAGTACGCAGGCAGATCTGACGACTCAAGAAATGCCTGTGTTCAACACCGAAATTTACACAACCATTTAATCAACTACAGAAACGCAAGACTCATCGCCAGAGAAGACAACACGCAATACCGAAGAATCCTAGAATCATCACTCATCTGTATATCCAACAACTTCAACCAGAACAACGGCTTCTACAACATAGCTGAACCTAATGCCAAGAAACTTCTTCAACGCTATCCCACCTAGAACTCAAGAATGGTACACTGCAGGTATTTTAAGTCACACTATGTTTTTAACTATCACACTACTTTTAAGACTCACATGCAGCTTTCTCCACCTGACCCAGCATTCTCCACCTGACTGTACCCTATATATATCTCCATGTTGCTCATTTTCCAGGTAGATCTGTCTGTGACTCGATAAAGCCCACTGCGTGGGCGAAACGTTGTCAATAAAGGATCACATTATACTGCTTATGTGTTTATTTTTCCATTATGGGTATTCATGATAAGTTTCCCCTGTATTACATAAAAAAGGGGTGTGTGGAAAAAAGGGGTGAGGAGAATGTGGAGGAGTAGCTCCCAGAAGAAATGAAAGGGATTGTATATTCTCCTATGCACCCAAGAGGGCTCGTCACTGCAGACAGCAGTGCAGATGCAGCATGGAACCTTGCCATTCCCTACCCTTCATGCCGGTAAACCAGCAATCCTGGATAGCAATCTTACATAAGAACATAAGAAAGGAGGAACACTGCAGCAGGCCTGTTGGCCCATACTAGGCAGATCCTTCACAATCCGTCCCACTAACAGAACACTTGCTCAACCCAATTTTCAATGCTACCCAAGAAATAAGCTTTGACAATTCCATTCACTCATGTGCAAGTCCCACTCAAATCCAACCCTTCTCACTCATGAATTTATCCAACCTAAATTTGAAACTACCCAAGGTCCTAGCTTCAATAACGCTACTAGGCAGATGGTTTCACTCATCAACTACCCTATTTCCAAACCAATACTTTCCTATATCCTTTCTAAATCTAAACTTATCTAACTTGAATCCATTATTGTGGGTTTTCTCTTGGAGAGATATCCTAAAGACCTTATTTATATCCACTTTGTTAATACCCATTTTCCACTTGTATACCTCGATCATGTCTCCCCTCATTCTACGTCTTACAAGTGAATGTAATTTAAGGGTCTTTAATCTTTCTTCGTAAAGAAGATTTATAATGCTATGTATTAATTTAGTCATTCTACACTGAATGTTTTCTACGAATTTATGTCCATTCTGTAATATGGAGACCAAAACTGAGCTGCGTAATCTAGGTGAGGCCTTACTAATGATGTATAAAGCTGTAAAATAACCTCTGGACTTCTATTGCTAACACTTCTTGATATAAATCCCAGTAATCTATTTGCCTTATTACGTACACTTAGGCATTGCTGTCTTGGTTTAAGGTTGCTGCTTACCATCACCCCCAAGTCCTTCTCGCAATCTGTATGGCTAAGTTCTACGTTATTTAACTTATAAGTGCTTGGGTTATGGACACTCCCGAGCTTCAGAACCTTTCATTTATCTACATTGAACTGCATCTGCCACTTTTCTGACCACGAATTAAGTTTGTCTAAATCTTCCTGAAGTTCTATGACTTCTATGTTTGAATCAATTATCCTACCTATCTTCGTGTCGTCGGCGAATTTGCTCATATCACTAGTAATTCCCTCGTCAAGGTCATTATAAATAACAATGGGCCTAAGACTGATCCCTGTGGAACACCACTTGTTACAAGTCCCCATTCGGATTTAACCCCATTTATGCACACTCTCTGCTTCCTATTGGTGAACCATGACTCAATCCATGACAGCACTTTTCCCCCAATGCCATGAGCTGCCACTTTCTTTAACAGTCTCTGGTGCGGTACTCTATCAAAAGCCTTACTAAAGTCTAAATAAACAATATCGAATTCTTTATCGTGATCAACAGCCTCAAAAGCTTTACTGAAGAAGGTTAATAAATTAGATAGGCAGGAACGGCCCCTCGTGAATCCATGCTGAGTATCATTAATCAAATTATGGTTATCTAGATGGCTTCTAATAATATCAGCTATAATTGACTCTAGTAATTTGCCTACAATTGAGGTCAGGCTTATTGGGCGGTAATTTGACGGTAGTGACTTGTCCCCTGCTTTAAAAATAAGAATTACCTTAGCCATCTTCCACATATCAGACACTACACCTGTTTGAAGAGATAAATTAAAAATGTTAGATATTGGTTCACAGAGTTCCATTTTGCATTCCTTCAGAACCCTTGCAAAAAGTTCATCAGAACCCGGCGATTTATTTTGTTTCAGTCGGTCTAGTTGTTTCATAACCATTTCACTAGTGACTGTGATATTACATAATTTATCTTCTTCTGGGCCTCTGTAAAAATTAATTACTGGGATATTATTAGTGTCTTCCTGTGTGAAAACCGAGAGAAAATAATTATTAAAAATAGAGCACATATCATTCTCCTTGTCAGTAAGATGCCCAGAGTTATCTTTAAGGGGACCTATCTTATCCCTAACTTTTGTTCTATAAACCTGGAAAAAACTTTTTGGGTTAGTTTTTAAATCCCTAGCAACTTTAATTTCATAGTCCTGTTTAGCTTTTCTTATCCCCTTTTTAACGTCCCTCTTAATGTCAGTATACTGATTTATAAGATGACTCTCACCTCTTTTTATGCGCCTATAAATTCCTTTCTTCTGCCCTAAAAGATACTTGAGCCTATTATTCATCCATTTTGGGTCATTTCTACTTGATCTATTTTCTTTATACGGGATAAATGTTCTTTGGGCAGCCTGTATAGTGTTAAGAAAACTGTCATATTGATACCTCTCTTCGTTACCCCAGTCCACAGTTGATAAGTGTTCTCTAAGTCCATTATAATCTGCTAAGCGAAAATCTGGGACCATTACTAAATTATCCCTACTATCATACATCCATTCAATGCTAAAGGTAATTGACTTGTGGTCGCTTGAGCCGAGTTCCTCTGTAATTTCTAAAGTATTAACAAGGGTTTCCTTGCTTGCCAGAACCAAGTCAAGTAGGTTATTTCCCCTTGTAGGTTCTGTTACAAACTGCTTCAAAAAGCAATCCTGAACAACTTCAAAAAAGTCGTTAGATTCTAAATTCCCTGTCAAGAAATTCCAATCAATCTGACTAAAGTTAAAGTCCCTTAGAATTACTACGTTATCGTGCCTTGTGGCCTTAACAATTTCCTCCCAAAGTAGTCTCCCTTGTTCCCTATCTAAGTTTGGAGGACGGTAAATCACGCCTAAAATAAATTTTTCACACCCCTCTGAAAATTCTATCCAGACAGACTCTGTATGTGTTATTTCAGACTTTATACCCGTTTTTATGCAACAATTTAAATGATCACGGACATAGAGTGCCACCCCACCCCCCTTCCCGATACTTCTGTTTACTTGGAACAATTTAAAACCCTGAATGTGACATTCGGCAGGCAAGTCCCGATTTTTCATATTAAACCATGTCTCAGTTATTGCAAAAACATCAATATTACCTGTACTTGCAACTAATCTCAACACGTCCATCTTATTCCTAGCACTACGACTATTGGTGTAATATATATTTAAAGACCCTCCTTTCTCTTTACCATTCCTGTTCATTTCTGTTTTTACACTATACCTATTACTGTCCTTGTCATCTAGTGTCACTAGCTTTCCACTATCCTCCTTATTCTGCCTATTACTAGTTCTCCTAG
The DNA here is from genome assembly GCA_009830355.1 of Cherax destructor. Classification (NCBI taxonomy): domain Eukaryota; kingdom Metazoa; phylum Arthropoda; class Malacostraca; order Decapoda; family Parastacidae; genus Cherax; species Cherax destructor. Next base: position 55,737 of record WNWK01011648.1, on the reverse strand, counting down.
AACTTATAATATTACTACACTGGGACTTCTCTGTTTTCCTCCCCAAAACCCATACCACTAACTATTTCTAGTTTAAAGCCCTAACACCTCCCTCCACTGCAGTTGCCAGTGCCCCCACCCCAGACCTGGATAAGTGAACCCCATCCCTGGCATACATGTCATTTCTGCCATAGAAGAGGTCCCAGTTGTCAATGAATGTTACTGAATTTTCCTTACAGTATTTGTCCAACCAGCAATTGACACCAATTGCCCTGGACAGCCATTCATTTCCAACTCCTCTCCTTGGCAAAATACCACATATGACAGGGTTCCCACCCTTCTTCCTAATTATGTCTATTGCTGACCTAAACCTGCTAGTCAGGTCCTCACTCCTATGTCTGTCAACATCGTTGCCTCCAGCACTGAGACAGATAATAGGATTGCTCCCATTACCTCTCATGATGTCGTCCAGACGGCTAACAATATCCTCCATCCCAGCCCCAGGAAAGCAAACCCTCTGTCTCCTACTCCTATCATTCAAACAGAAAGCCCTATCCATGTACCTAACCTGGCTGTCCCCAAAAACAACAATGTTTTTACCTTCCTTGGTGTCGTTCGTCGTGACACTCCCAGAAGTCGACTCACATTCATCGGGTAGCACGGAGAATGGGTTCGATGTTTCCACAACATTCTCCTGGGTCTTCGTTGTTTCTACCTCTCCACCCGTCCTCTTGATCCTTAACTTTGTCCCATGCGTTCCAGCCACTGTCCAGGTTCCTTTCTTGACTTGAGGATTCACAACAGGAGGATTACTACGAATCCTCTTGTTTTCCTTAGTCAGTCGCTGTTTCTCAAGCTTAGCTACCCTCAGTTCTTCCTTCAGCTTCTGGTAGAGTAGCTCAAGAGAGGACATCTTGTTCAGATTCACAGAGAGCATACAAGACACGTCTTTACTGAGTTAAGTCAGGTCCACCACTGAGTCAGGTCCACCCACTGAGTCAGGTGAATGTTTATTATAAGTTTAAAAAATATTTGGCTAAGAAAATCACCCACCTTTCACCTCAAAATATAAAATTGCACATCACAACCACCTTCTATGAATGCTGGAACAATAATGATGACTACTGGAACTGATGAACAGAAAGTAGGTCATTTATAGCCAAGAGAAAAAGGGTAGTGCTAAGGACACAACCTTGTGGGACTTCCTTGGCCTGAACAAAGTATGAGGAAAGCGAGGTGCCAACACAGACACGAAAATGTGTTTCAGTTAAGAAAGCAGCAAGGAAGGTCGGTAGATTGCCGCAGAGGCCTAAGGAGTGGACCTGGGCTAAGATGTTATACCTCCAAGTGGTATCATATGCTTTCTTGAGATCAAAAAAGACTGCTAGGACTGAATGTGTATTAGCAAAGACATTTCGCACATATGTATCTAAGTGGAGCAAGGGGTCCAAAGTAGAGCAGCACTTGCGAAAGCCATATTGACGAGGAGAAAGACCATTGTGAATCTCCAATGTACCATATCAGGCGTCTATTCACCAATCATTTCATCACCTCCAAGACTATACTAGTCAGAGCAATGGGACAATAGTGAGAAGTATCAAGCCCTGAAATGCCTGGTTTGCAAAACGGAAGTACAATGGCAGATTTTCATTGTTGAGAGAGAACCCCTCGGGTCCAAACAAGATTGAAAAGACACAAAAGGACTGTAAGGGCTGTAGCATCTGCATGTATTTAATGAAGACGTTTCGCCATCCAGTGGCTTTTTCCATGTCCTAGAATTTGTATTGATAAAGCAACTGGATGGCAAAACATCTACAATAAAGATACCCAGATGTTGCATATGAGTCAAATTTTCATCTTGTTGGTATTGCATACCATTCATATACATATGGATATGAATATCACCGGGCCCAGCTGCCGATGACCGGTAAGCAGAAAGCATGGACTTCAGCTCTAAGAGAGTAAAAGGTACGTTATATGAATCCATCCCATTAGAATAGAAATCCAAGGGTGATTGCTCCCTGGCAGACTTAGAAGCAAGAAACGAGGGGCAGAGGTGAAGCCCTTGGGAGACATGGACAAGATAGTTCCCGATCTTCCATATCTTCTTTCAAACAGCACACACAGGGGAAGTCGAGGTAACAGTAGAAACGTAGTCTTGCCAACAAGTGCATTTAGCGTCGCGTATGATGTGGCGAGCAAATGCTCTTGCTTGCTTAAAATCCAGAAGACGATCAGCAGTCCAATTACAGTGGTACTCGAGTTTCGTACAGCTCCCAACTCGAACAATTATGTAAGTATATTATTGTAAGAGCTTTTGTAAGTGTATTTTTGGGGGTCTGAAATGGACTAATCTAATTTACATTATTCCTTATGGGAACAAATTCGTTCGGTAACGGAACTCAAACAGCCTTCTGGAACGAATTATGGCCGAAACTCGGGGTACCACTGTATATCGATAACGGCCCCACACAGCCACACAGCACGTTTCAAATGCACTGCATGGGCACATGCAGGAGACCACCAAGGCACGCATGTCTGAGTATGCTTTCCTGAGGTTTGTGGAATAGAATAGGACGCTGTAGTCAAAACTAAAGTCGAAAACTGGTGCACCAGCTCATCAAAAGAGGACGAAGAAGGGTCCCCACAAAAATCGGAAGGATGAGAGTATAAGTCCCAATTCGCTTGTCCAAATTGCCAACGGGGACTATGAGGTGGTCGGGAATACGTAGTAGAAGTAAGAATAATAGGAAAATGATCACTGTCGTGCAAATCCAGGAGAAAAGACCAAGCATAATCAAGGGCAATTGACAAGGAACAGATAGAAAGATCAATGCAAGAGAGAGACTGAGTGTGGAAGTCAAAATAGGTGGAAGAACCCGTATTTAACCCTTTCAGGGTCGCGAGGCCCTCTCCCAAACTCGTTCTCAGGGTCGCAAATTTTTCGAAAAAAAAAAAAAAAATCTTATGAAATGATAATCTTTTTCCGATCATAACGACACCAAAATTATGATATTTGATGGAAAACTAATGGAATTATGCTCTAGCGAAGTTAGCGGTATCGATGATATTTACGCATCAGCGATTTCGCCCACTTTGAGCCCTATTTTTGGAAAATTCCAATGTTTCAGTCTACTAAAATTATAGCTATTTCGCTAGAATTCCATTTGTTCTATCAAATGAGTATAAGAAACTGCCAATTTATCGATTTCAACTACCCAATAAGGTGGTCAGAAATTGGCAATTTGGCCAATTTCACACAAATTTCAAAAGATGCCAATTTCAAAATAGGGTCCAGAATAAACGAGACAGACATTCCTGGCATTCAAATAACATTTTATCTGTTCATTAGTCACGTCTCCAGGCCTCTCTTACATTACTTTTGCTTTCCATTTTGAATTTTTATTCTCACAAAAAATAGAAGATTTACTGCTATGTATACAACTGCATCATTGTAAAAACGGTATAAATAATATCAGCGCACTTGTGCAAGAATATTAGACTCGCCAGTTGATGTGTATTTGACGCATGGTGTGATTTGTTTACTCTTGAACATCGGCAAAAATCGAACATTTTTGCTACTTTGCGCTCAGTTTCAAGGTACTTGTCATCGTGAAACCAATCAAAATTATCTCTATTTCTGTAATATATCATCCATTCTATCAAATGAGACCAAGAAAACGAGAATACAAGCATAAATACCATATGAAAATAGACTGCAAAGTCGCTGTTTTAAACCAAAAACGCAGGTTTTTTCCTCATTATGCACTGTGTGGTGCAGGATTTTTTTTATACTGCGCACACTGACCACACAGACCCATTCTCTCACATCTAGGCCTACCAGCCTGTTTCCACTTGATTTGAGGGCGCTAGAATTTAGGCGTACTGGTACGATGAAAACCCTGGCGCGTAAGCCGTACTAGTATGGCCGAAACCCTGGAAGGGTTAAAACATGAAGACAATGAGAATTGAGAAGAGTCTCCAACTGATCACCATGAGAGTCACAGTGGGACCCTCCTTAAAGATGATGATGAGCATTAAAATCGCCTAACAACAAGATAGGCAGTGAGAGAGAAGAGATCAAGAAAGCAACATCCGAGATACAGAATGCACAGGAAGGAGAGATATAGGGAGCAAACTGTATACCACCTGTGCAAAAAAATATTTGCTGCAGTATAATGCAGCTGAGAACGAACGAAGACCTGTTGAAACAGTATACTAACGCACACAAAAAGTGCACTCTCATTAAAAGTTTCATCAGGAAAGGGATCAGAAGAATGCAACAGCACATAGCCCGAAACAGGACGGATAACCGTTGAACGAACTTTAGGCTCTTGTAACCCGACACATACTGGGGAAAAATGGGAGAGCAACACCTGAAGCTCTCCCCAATTACCCCTGAGGCCACGAATATGAGAGTATAATTATACCAACACTCTTATATGGGTGTGAAGCATGGGTGGTGAATGTTGCAACAAGGAGAAGGCTGGAGGCAGTGGAGATGTCATGTCAGAAGGCAATGTGTGATGTGAATAAAATATAGAGAATTCGTAGTTTGGAAATTAGGAGGTGCAGGATTACCAAAACTATTATCCAGAGGGCTGATGAGGGGGGATGAGGTGGTTCGGACATGTAGAGAGGCTGGAACGAAATAGAATTACTTCGAGAGTGTATACATATGTAATTATACACAAAGAAAGGTATGCTAACAATGAGAAGTGATAAAATCTATGGGCTAGTAGGGTCAGCTAAGTCAATATGTGGAGGCAATGGAAAGCATGTATGCAAGGAGGAATTGCAATTCTGTGAAGGAAAAGATTACTGGTAGGGTTGTGAAAAATAAGAAGGGTCACAAGGAGGCGCACTGGTGTCCATCAAGGGTTTTGTCTCCACAATATAGTCGGAGATAGCATCAAGTGTTTCAGCGGACAAGGAAGATGCCAATACCATGACTTCAAGACAGGTGAGGTAGAGCAAGTAGAGATCGGGAAGACTATGGAGGGAACCAAAGAGGTATGAGAGGGGAGGGAAGTATGAACCTGGAGAGATGTGCCAGCAGGGACAGGAGAGGAAGAAGGCTGGAAGGGGACTGAGGAAGAAGTCTGGGGGAAACAGAAGAGGGGACCACATTAGGGGGGGTGAATCTCCACCTTCATGAGAGAGTTAGAAAGTGGGTGAGAACTAGGCATCGAGGCTGAAAAGGAGAACTGTTGGGGAATTGTAAGCACCGGAGGAATGTGAAGAGACTTGGGCTTAGGAGACAGGTTCAACTTTGCAGGTGATAGGTGTGAAGAAGGTGCAGGCGTGCGAGGCCTCACAGACTGAGAATCTAGTGGGCGAGATGAAGAAGTAGAAGTAGAAAGAGGTAAGGAGGTGGGGGTTTCAGAGGAAAAAAAAACACAAAAGAATTAGAGAGGAGCTGGTAGGCAGGGGGACTGCCAAGGTTGGATATCTCCTAGCTACTTGAGAATAAGGAAAACAAGGAAGATTCCCCTGAAGGCAGAACCAAGAGACAACCATAGCATAAGTAAGGTCTTCGCTCTCCTTAAGACAACAGATTTCACATTCATTAAGATAGATCTGACATTGGCGGGAAAAAGAAGGATGAGTTTCATTGCAATTAAGACAAGTGGGGGAAGACTGCAAGATGTATCAGCATGATCCACGGCACCACAGACCGAGCACTCCACCACAGACCTGCAGTATTTATCCGGATGTCCAAAGCGCCAACAATTTCAACACTATTGGGGTGTAGAGACCACTTTACAGACCCCTAGGTGATGTCCCGCAATATAAACAGAGGACGGGAGTTTATGGCAGTCATAGGTTAAGCGGGTGATATTACTGGGAAAGTGCCTCTGCCTGCAAGCGGGCAGGACATACGTATCCACTTTAAGAACTCTAGGTCCTGAAGGGCTAATTTCTCTAAAATATCATCACTGCAAGACAGAAAATCACACTGTACAATGGTACGTGGTAAGACCACCATACCACTGCAAGAACTGAAAGTAGGGTGCTTGTGAACTGTGATAGGAACATTATCAATAGAAGTAAGATGGGAAAGATCATGAGCTTGATCTGTGTTCTGAATTGTAATGATGTGCGCACCACTCCGAAGAGTGTGAAAGGATATATTTTGGCCAATGTGTCGTAAAAGAACTTTACCAATACTGTGGTCTGAAAGATAATCAGCTTGAGATGTCAGTTGTAGGGAAAAGAATTTGGTCCACTATGTACTTGTAAACATGGTGAGAAAAGGAAGTGGGTGTCATGTAGGTCATTTCTGGGTGGAATGAGCAGAAATCGAAGGACCGTCATCAGCAAATTGTCTGGAATGTTTAGGCATAGGACTGCAGGCAGCCCGACCTGAGGCAGGTGGGTGATCCAAAAACCATCGCACCGTTTTTGGGGAAGCCAGACGCATAGTTAAAGGCGTGTAAGAAGCAGAAGCACTAGAAGAAACAGGTGGAGCCTTGTCACCTGGAGCAGGTGACAAAGTATCACCAGGAGGTACAGGGGTATGGAAAAAAGTCTATAGAATGATTCAATAACGAAGCTGGGTCAGAACATGATGTGGTATGAAGACTCCATGATGGTGGTACCTCTTTCTTATTATTATTTTAATGAAAAAAAATTAAAGAAAAAAAAGAAGAGGGACAGCGAAGGGACAGTTACTAAAAGGCATGAAAGAGCCATAAGTTCCCCCTCTCATCCAACAGGACCTCGAGACTGCCAGCAGTGCAGATGCAGCATGGAACCCATGCCATACCCTACCTTTCATGCCAGTAAACCAGAAATCTGGGATAGCAACCTCACATCTACCAAGCCATCTCGGTGGACAAGAGAGAGGGCGGCCGGATACCCACCACAAAGCATACCTCCTTCGGCCACCACCCCCTGGAATCTGAAAGGTAGCCTCCAGAGGTACACCCATCATCCTAAAGACACCCCCTGGAGACTGGAGAGGGATTGGGACATCCCCAGGTGATCCAGATTCCATGGCAAACTACACCACCACCAAGAACCTCAACGGAATGGGATGGACTGTGGTACCCTTCCCCCAATCTAGGAACTAGAGTGCCTGTGGGGAGAATCTCAAAAGCTGAAAACAGGAAGGGAAAGAAGAGGGATGGGGAGTGTAGAGAAAATTCTCCAAAAGAGGGGGCGTATCCGCCCTTTCTACCCTTTTTAAGGGCCCTACCCTTTCCGCCCTTAGAAAGGGCCAGATGAGGCGTGTCTAGCTGCGAAAACAAATTAACTCATACCAGATGAACTGACCACAGTGTGTCACGTGTTGTCTGACCAAGTAACGAGTATATGTGAGTCAATAGACATTTGAGATAAATGTAACTCTTTGCCGTAACAGGAAAATTACAGGAAACTGCTGTATTAGTTTCTACACTTGAACATTACAATCATGTGCTCCAGTGATTGAAGTATTTAGTGAACACAAGCATTTTAATTGCCACTTGTAGCAGCATGTAGCAATTGTTGAAATTGTGCATAAGTCAGCGATGCCAAGCCCCGCTGAAGCACGAGGCTGTATGAAGGGTTAGATTGAACTCGGACATGAGGACGGGAGCTGCGGTGCGAGAATTTGACCTGACAAAGGAACATTAGTCATACGCGTCCGTTCTCATTTAATCTCCACTAACGTCGGGAAATCGGATAAGAACTCTGTTCCAGCGCGTTTAGTGAATAAAATCGCGGTATATTCAGAAGTGTGCCGCAGCTTCTTACTACTGCAAAAATACTGAAATTGAAGAATGTAAAGGGACAATGAGTTTGCGTCATCTTAGAAGGCAGTGACTCTTCAGCAGCATTCTTCAAACAAGACAGCGATATCCGGGTGTGAATTAAGGGTCCGTTACAAATACCCAGGTAAGTCTGCTTAAACCTAGATGCCACCTGCTGCGCAGTTAGGAAAGCATAATTTGCTTTAGGCAGATTTATCATTTCACCCGGTGACTCGTGGGCGATCCGCCCAAAAACCGTGAGTAAACCGCCTTTCAGTCCATCAAATGACTGAGTATATGGCATACGCTCCTTTGGGGCAATAACATAAGTCTCATGTGTGATCTTGTCTTACCATACAGCCCTGTGGGGAATGTGAACGTCGGCATCAACCATCGATTACTGGGACGGCTGCGTAATCCTGGATGAATCTACAAGCTAAGTACGTATAGCAACATTTACAGGAGGAAAGGGAAAGGGGGGATGGGGAGGATGAGATAGGGAAGGGGGGATTGGGGGGTAATTAGGTTCAGTCTGAAGACCAAAAGGACCAATTACTCAAACAAATAGCCTCTTCTGACTTACTCAACTGACTGAAATGATTGACTGGACTGACCTACTGACTTGACTGATTCACTGGACTGAATTATTTTACTGCCTTGAGTGGAATGACCTACTAACTTGACTTATTAACTGACTTGACTACCATCCACCTCAGCAGCATGTCTCAACACTCCCTTTACAATCATCAACAAATACCAGCAACCACAATTTAAAGTAAGAAATATTATTTGTGTTGCATTTGTAGCCATAAGCAATAGAAAAACAAATACATAGAGAAAATGAACAACAATTACATTATCATTTTTATTTCTCTAAGATTTCTAGACCTTTTTGGGGGTCCCAGGAATGTAACCCTATTTTTCCTGTAAGTTCTTTATTTCATTTAACATAGATTCATCTTACACTGCATATTCAGGAACGTAACTACCATGTTAATCAACAGTCTAGAGAATTTTGACCAACATGGCACAGGAGTACCTTACAGATACTATGATCTGAAAGACAATCAGTAGGAGATATCAGTTGCAGAGTGAAAAACTTAATCCACTGTGTACTTTGAAACAGTGTGTGTAAGGGGAGTGAGTGTAGTGCTGGTCTTTCCTGGGAAAAGAGGTAATCGAAACAGTGTCGTTAGTTAATGGTCGTGGTTGTTGAGGTGTGGGACCAGAGATGTCCCGTCCTGAGATGGGTAGGCGATCTGAAAATCATAGCACTGTAGGGGTAGAAGTGGTTCGAGAGGTTTAAGAAACGTAGTGGCATACAAAGTGTTGTGAGGCATGGTGAAGCAGCCAGCTCAGACAAACGTGCAGGTGAAAAATTTGTGAGTGATTTTAAGGGGTTCAGAGAGGCTGAAGAATTCCTCCCCCAACAAGTGTTTAATTGTGATGAAACAGGCCTGTTTTGGAAGAAACTGCCCAACAGGACCTTCATTACTCAGGAGGAAAAGGCACTGCCAGGACACAAGCCTATGAAAGACAGGCTAACTCTTATGATGTGTGCCAATGCCAGTGGTGATTTTAAAGTGAAGCCTTTACTGGTGTATCACTCAGAAAATCCCAGAGCCTTCAAGAAACACAATGTTAACAGGAATAATTTGTGTGTGCATTGGAAGGCTAACACTAATGCATGGGTCACTACGGACTTTTTCAAGGAATGGTTGACTGGAGTGTTTGGCCCTAGTGTGAAGAAATACCTCTTGGAAAAGAAATTGCCACTCAAGTGCCTCCTGGTACTGGACAATGCTCCTGCTCATCCTCACAACTTGGAAGAGTTCTTGTCTGACAAGTTCAATTTCATCAGAGTGAAGTTCTTGCCTCCTAACACCACTCCTCTCATCCAGCCCATGGACCAGCAGGTGATTTGTAACTTTAAAAAAATGTACACCAAAGCAGTATTTGAAAAGTGCTTTCAAATGACCTCAGACACTGAGTTGACCCTAAGAGAGTTCTGGAAAGATCACTTCAATATCGTGCATTGCATAGGCCTTATAGGTAAGGCTTGGGAGGGAGTGACTTCCAGGACTTTGAACTCTGCTTGGAGACCACTGTGGCCGGATTGTGTTGAAAAGAGGGATTTTGAAGGATTTGAGGCTGACCCTAACCCTGACCCTGATGACCCTGTGCCTGTTGTGGAAGATATTGTGGCATTGGGGAACAGCCTAGGGTTGGAGGTGAGTGGTGAGTATGTGGAAGAGTTGGTGGAGGAGCACAGGGTAGAGCTAACAACTGAAGAACTGCAAGAGCTGGAACTGGAACAGCATCAGACCAGAGCTGAGGTTATTGCTTCACAGGAGGAGGGAGAGAGAGAGAAGGAGGTGCCTTCTTCAGTGATTAAGGAAATTTGTTCCAAGTGGAACGATGTGCAAAGTTTTGTTGAAAAACACCACCCTAAGCAAGCTGAAATGAGCCATCTGTGCAACCAGTTCAGTGACAGAGCCATGTTGCACTTCAGGAAAGTATTAAAGAGTCGCCAGAAACAGAGGACTGTGGACAGTTATTTCACGAGGCAGGGATCCAGTAACTATCAAGCTGGTCCTAGTGGGATTAAAAGACAAAGAAGGGAAGTAACCCCAGATAAGGACTTGTTAGCTAAAGTCCTTTTGGAGGGGGATTCCCCTTCCAACCACTAACACCCTGCCCCTGTCATCCGCACTATCTTCCAGATGCCTGCAACTCTCTTCAATAAAGGTAAGTAAATGTTATTTATATTATATTTTTTGTGAATATTTTTGGGTGGAAAGGATTAATTGTATTTACATTATTTCTTATGGGAAATAAGGTTTCGAATTTCGAAAGTTTCGTGTTGAGAAATAGCTCCTGGAATGGAACAGAATTCTTCCTTCATAAGCCATGCATGTCATCAAAAATCAAATCAAATAATCAAATAGAAGTGCTAAACCACAGGGGTCATACAGCACTGCAGGTTATTGCAGGATGCAGGGAGAATGGGTTGTAAGAGGGAGATGGATGATTAGTAGGGTATGGAGTACAGCAGGACAGTGGATAGTGCAGTGATAGAGGGTAGCAAGAGATAGAGGTAGAAGGGACTGAGGGAGGTGCTAAAGGTATAATCTTCAGAGTTTGTGTAGTAAGTCAGTTTCTGTCAAAAAGTCAAGGAGAGAGTCAGGGTTAAAGGAGGGTCCATCAGCAAGAAGGGAAGGTAAAGAAAAGGCCGCAGAGCGAAGACACAGTTGGAGGTAAATTCTGCGTGCTCATTGATAGTGGGCAGTCTAACAGAATATGTCGAACAGACACTGGAACCTCACAATGCTCTCAGAGGGGCAGGGAGCCTCTCCATGAGATACCCGTGAGTAAGACGAGTGTGGCCGATGTGAAGACGGGAGAGTGTAATCTCCCAACCCCAACACTGGTGACAAGAAGGCCAGAAACCTATAATCGGTTTAATAGAATGAAGTTTGTTACTTAGCAGGTCAGACCAGCGTTGTTGCCAATGGGTGCGAAGGTGGGTAGCAATGACTGCAAACTAGTCTGTGAACGGAACACCTCTATATGAAACTGGAAGGTCATGTACTGCTGACTGTGCAGCAGTGTCTGCCTATTCATTGCCCTGTACCTCAACATGACCAGGGACCCACCAACAAAAAACAATATCTTTGTGCTTGCTAGAGATACGGCGTAACCAAAGTAGGATACGAAGAACTAGGTGAGGTGTATCAATTTTACCGATAGCCTGTAAAGCACTAAGGGAGTCTGAAACGACCACAAATGGTGACACAGGCATAGATGCAATACGGATAAGTGCCACAAGAATGGCATACAATTCCACCGTGAAGATGCTAGCCGAGGGTAACAGATGCCCTCGCACGACGCTGTCCAGGAAGACTGCTGCAAATCCAACACCTTCAGATGACTTTGAAACATCACTGTATACTGCGACGGCATGGGAATGAGAACGGAAGTGGTGTAGAAAAAAAAAAGCGAGAAACCACCGTAGGTAGTTGGGCTTTCGCACAAGGTAGAGGAATAGGACAGACACGGACAGCAGGAAGTTCCCAAGGGGGTATGGGAGAGGGAGATGTCACATGAACCTAGAAAGGTGGTAGCTGAAGGGAAGACAAGAGTGAATGTAGACGAAGAGAAAAGGGACGAAGTAAACAGGGGTGACGGACAAATAAAGAGCGCCTACTAACATCTATGACAATCCTATACATGGAAGGACTGCAGAGGTCATGGGAGCGAACATAATAGCGAATGCAATGTGCTTCATGACGATCGGACAAAGATGGAATGTTCCCTTCTACATAGAGGCTCTCAACCGGGGAAGAACGAAATGCACCAAGGCATAAACGCAATCCCTGGTGATATATGGGATTAAGGCTAGAAAGAATAGCAGGGGAGGCCGCAGAATATATCTGGTCACCATTATCGAGTTTCGATAAAATTAGGGCTGAATGCAAGCAGAGAGTGCTACGATCAGCATCCCACGAAAGATGTGCAAGGGTTTTTAGGAGGTTCAGCCAGCTATGACAAGTTGCCTTCAGAGAGGTAATGTGAGGTTTCCAGGACAATCGACGGTCAAACAGGAGGCCGAGAGACCTGACTGTATCACGTTCTGGGATATGGGAGCCGTATAGGTACAACGGATGATCAGAGACCACTGAAAGTCTAGTAAACGTAATTTGATAAGTTTTGCCACTAAAAAAATTAAACCCGTGAGAGGTGGCCCAATCGGAAACTCGGTTGACAGCATGCTGGAGGGAAACTGCAATGAGGTGACAGTCAGCACCCGCACAAGCTATAGCAAAATCATCCATATAAAGCGATGACCAAATGTTGGATGGAAGAACTGATGCCAGATTATTTATAGCAAGGAGAAAGTGTGGTGTGCTCAGAACACAACCCTGGGGACACCTTCAGCTTGGACAAAGTCCGGGGAAAGCTCATTACTATCCTGGACACGGAAATGTCTATCAGTTAAGAAAGCCTTAAGGAAAAATGGTAGATTGCCTTGGAGGCCTAAGGAGTGGGCCTGGGTCAAGATATTATACTTCTAAGTTGTGTCATAAGATTTCTCAAGATCGAAAAAGATGGCGATAACCGAGTGGTTATTGGCAAGGGCATTACGAATATACGTATCCAAGCGCTGTAAAGGATCAATGGCAGAACGGCTCTTACGAAAGTCATATTGACTAGTGGAGAGACTACTGTGCGTCTCTAAATACCACATCAAACGTCTATTTACTAGACATTCCATCACCTTGCAAACTGCACTGGTAAGAGTGATGGGACGGTAGTGGCAGGTATCATGTCCTGTAATACCCAGTTTGTGAAAAGGGAGAACAATAGCAGACTTCCACAGTTGGGGAATAACTCCTTGCGACCATATAAGATTAAAGAGTCATAAGAGGACAGTAAGAGCAGACTGATGTAAATGCTGTAGCATACGAATATGTATGCCGTCTGGCCCAGCTGCCGATGATCGGCAAGCAGAGAGTGTTGCCTCCAGTTCTTGAAGGGTAAAAGGTACATTATAAGATTCTTCTCTGAGAGAAGAAAAATTTAAAGGCTTTAACTCGCTGGCAGACTTAGAAGAAAGGAACGAGGGGCATAGATGGAGCCCCTGAGAAATGTGGACCAGATGATTACCAATTTCAGTGGTAATGGCAAGAGGGTGTATCGACACCGGCAACCTGAAGAACAGGAGCCGGGTCGGGAGAGAATTTACTGCTCAATCTCCGCACTTTCTTCCAGACTGCACTCATTGAGGAAGCCGAAGTGACAGTAGAAACGTAATCTCACCAGCAAGTGCATTTAGCATCATGTATGACATGGCAAGCAATTGCTCTCTTCTGCTTAAAATCAAGGAGTCTCTCTGTGGTTCTGTTATACCCATACCTGCCCCATGCAGCGCGTTTCAAATGTACTGCCTGAGCACAAGCAGGAGACCACCAAGGCACACACTTTTGAGAATGCTTGCCCGAGGTTTGGGGGATAGAATGTGAAGCTACCGTGAAGATGGAGGACGAAAAGAGATGTAAAACCTCATCAATGGAGGACGAGGAACCTCATGAAAGGCAGTAAGATGTGCGTAAAGGGCGCATTTCGCCCTGTCAAATTGCCAGCGTGGGCTACGAGAAGGTGGAGAATATGAAGGGGACCTATGGATGATTGGGAAATGATCACTATCATGTAAGTCCGGGAGGACAGACCAGGTGAAGTCAAGGACAGTTGATGAAGAGCAGATGGAAAGATCGATGCAGGAGAAAGAATGAGTTCAGGGATCAAAATGGGTAGGAGTACCCGTATTTAAAACATGGAGGGGGAGAGAAGTAAGAAATGCCTCCAACTGAACGCCACGGAAGTCACAGTGGGACCCTCCCCTAAGAAAATGGTGTGGGTTAAAATTGCCAAGTAATAGAAGGGGTGGAGGCAAGGAAGAAACCAGAAAATCAACATCTGGGATAGAGAATGCTTGCGAAGAGGAAAGATATAAAGAACAAAGTGTATACCACTTATTCAAGTGGATATGGGCTGCAGTGTAATGTAGAGAAGAATGAACATAGAGCTGACGGTATGGAACACCAGTGTGTATAAGAAGAGCACTTTCGTTAAAGGTTCCATCAAATGAAGGATCCGATGAATACAACAAATCATAGCCTGAAAAGGGCCGGATAACAGAGGATTGCAATTTGGATTCTTGCAAACAGACACTAACAGGAGAAAACTGGGAGAGCAACACCTAAAGCTCACCCCAGTTACCCCTGAGGCCTCAGATATTCTACAGCAAATAAGCCATGATTTATGGAGTTTCGGGAGTCATATATGCAGGATGTGGGACCTCATTAGAGATGAAAAGAGGAGTGTGAGCGACAATCTGGGAGACCATAGATGGTACAAAAGTAGAGGGCGTTGGGATGGAAGAGGAGACTGTCGAAGGGGCTTGGGAGGGGACAGGAGTGGAAGCGGCCTGGGGTGGGGCAGTCAAGGAAGGAATGTGGGAGGGGACAGTTGATGAAGACATTGAACGAGGAGGAGGATGAACCTCCACATATGTTACAGAACTTGTTGGAGGTGAAGAACCCGGCAATGGGGATTTTTTGCCGAACTTTTGAAAAGAAGGGGGGCACTGAGGGTTAGGTGGTGAACGAGGGTGTGTAGACACAGAACTGTGCGAGTGAGTAGAGGAAGGGGTGTGGACAGTATGAGATGCCGAAGTAGGGACCTCGGAGCCAAGAACAGCAAAAGGATTTGAGACAGGGGTGACTGAGAATGGGGCGACCACAGAGGAAGCCGCGGAAGTTGGGACCCCACAAGTGGGGCGACGTTTAGCAATGCGAGAATAGGAAATACGGGGAAGTCTCCCTTGTAGGTGTAGATGAGAGACGGCCATAGCATATGAAAAGCCTTCCGCCTCTTTGAGACAACTGATTTCCTGCTCATTCAGGTAAACCTGACAATGGCGAGAGTACGATGGATGTGCCTCAAGACAGTTAAGGCAAGAGATAGATTACAAGGACTGGCATGGTCGTCAGCACCACATACTGGGCATTTGGCCATGGACCTGCAATATTTCGCTGGATGACCAAAGCGCCAGCAGTTTCTACACTGTTGGGGTGTAGGGGTCACCTTTCGAACTTTCAAATGTTGACCTGGAATGTAGACTGAAGGTGGAAGTTCACGGCTGTCAAATGTTAAACGAGCTATATTGCAAAGATAACGTCTTCGCTTATTGGCAGGGAGGACAAAAGTGTAAACTTTAAGGATAGGGAGTTCTTGGAGCTCAAGCTGCTCCAAAATGTCATCACCACATGTCTGGAAATTCCCTTGGACAATGGTGTGGGGTAAAATGACAGTACCACTACAAGAATTGAGAGAATGATGTTTGTCAATAGTGATAGGAATAGTATCTATGGTCGTAAGGAAGGAAAGATCACAAGCTTGGCCAGCATTCTGGACCGTGATGATGCAAGTGCCTCTCTTGAGAGCATGAAATGAGACATCTTTACCTACATGGCGTAGGAGAGCTTTACCAATTCTATGATCGGAAAGATAGGTATTAGGAGAGGTCGGTCATAGAGTAAAAAACTTTGTCCATTGAGTAGTGTAGAGTGAAACAGAGCATTTAATGGGAGTGCATGACGAGCTGGTCGTTTCTGAGATGAATGAGCAGGAAGGGTCTTGGTCGTTTGGATGAGGGACCGGAGGTGGACCGACGTGTGACGGGCGGGCAATTAAAAAATTGCTGCACCGTTAAGGGAGAAGCCAGAATCAAGGTCAGAGAATAGCGAAGGTCAGACGTATCGAAAGGGCCAGTCGGAACCCCAGTACCTAAAGCAGGTGACGAACCGGCACCAGCAAGAGGTACAGGGGTATTAGAGTTGTCCGAAGAGTTGTCCATTAACGAGGTAGGGTCAGAACTAGGTGTGGTATCAAGAAGGGGCCCGAGGGTAGGTTCACGAATTAGGGCATCCATGGTTAGGTTACTTCTTTCTTTTTGTTTTTAAGAAAAAAAAGAAAATAAAATAAAAAAAAGAAAGAATAAAATAAGGGGGGAACGTGGAGAAATAGCTCCAAGGAGGAATTAAAGGGGCGTAAATCCCCCTCCACGCCCAAGAGGACCTCAACACTACAAGTAGTGCAGATGCTGCATGAAACCCATGCTATACCCTACCTTTCATGCAAGTAAACCAGCAATCCGGGATAGCAACCTCACATCCACCAAGCCTCCTTGGCGGACAAAAGAGAAGTCGGCCGGATATCCGCCACAAAGCATACCGCCTTCGGCCACCACCCCCGGAATCCGAAAGGTGGCTTCCAGAGATACACCCGTCACCCGAAAGATACCCAAGGCCACCCGGGAGACCGGCGAGAGATCGGGACATCCCCAGGCAATCCAGATTCCACGGCGAACTACACCACCGCAAAGGACCTCAATGGAATGGGGTGGACCACGATACCCTTCCCCTACCTAGGAACTAGAATGCCTGTGGAGAGAAGCTCCCAGAGTAAAAATGGGAAGGAAATAAGGGAGGGATGAGGAGGAAGAGGAGGAAAGGAAAAAAGGGAGGATGGAGATGGGATAGGGGAGGGGGATTGGGGGGTAATTAGGTTCGGTCTGAGGAAGAAGACCAAAAGGTCTAATTCCTCAGACCAAGAGCCTCTTCACGATGCCAAAGAGCCCCCCCCCCCTTGAAGAGGGGAATAGGAGGTAGATTATTAAAAGCAGTGAAGAGTTTTTATGAGGATAATGAGGCTGAGGTTAGAGTATGTAGGAGAGAGGAAGATTATTTCCCAGTAAAAGTAGGCCTTAGACAGGAATGTGTGATGTCACCATGGTTGTTCAATATACTTATAGATAGGGTTGCAAGAGAAGTGAATGTTCGGGAGTTAGCAAGAGGTGTGGGTTTAAAAGATAAATAATCAAACACAAAGTGGCAGGTGTTAAAGTTGCCCTTTGCTGATGATACTGTGCTTTTGGGAGTTTCTGATGAGAAGTTGCAGTGGTTAGTGGATGAGTTTGGTAGAGTCTACCTGGAGTCTACCTGGAGAGAATTCCAGGGGTCAATGCCCCCGCGGCCTGGTCCGTGACCAGGCCTCCTGTTGGACCAGAGCCTGATCAACCAGGCTGTTACTGCTGGCCGCACGCAGTCCAACGTACAAACCACAGCCCGGCTGGTCAGGTACCGACTTTAGGTGCTTGTCCAGTGCCTGCTTGAGGACAGCCAGGGGTTTGTTGGTAATCCCCCTGATGTATGCTGGGAGGCAGTTGAACAATCTTGGGCCCCTGACACTTATTGTGTTGTCCCTCAACGTGCTAGTGGCACCCCTGCTCTTCATTGGGGGGATGTTACATCGCCTGCCGAGTCTTTTGCTTTCGTAGGGAGTGATTTTTGTGTGCAAGTTTGGTACCGAGCCCTCGAGAATTTTCCATGTGTATATAATAATGTATCTCTCCCACCTGCATTCTAGAGAGTACAGGTTTAGGAACTTCAAGCGTTCCCAGTAGTTGGTGGTTTATCGCACTTATGCGTGCGGTGAAGGTTCTCTGCACATTTTCAAGGTCAGCAATTTCACCCGCCTTGAAAGGTGCCGTTAGTGTGCAGCAATATTCCAGCCTAGATAGAACAAGTGATCTGTAAAGTGTCAACATGGGCTTGGCATCCCTGGTTTTGAAGGTTCTCATTATCCATCCTGTCATTTTTTTCGAGCAGATGCAATTGCTACTTTGTTATGGTCCTTGAAGGTGACATTCTCTGACATGATCACTCCCAGGTCTTTGACATTGGTTTTTCACTGTATTGTGTGGTTGGAATTAGTTTTGTACTCCGATGAGATTTTAATGTCTTCACGTTTTCCGTATCTGAGTAATTGAAATTTCTCATCATTGAACTTCATATTGTTTTCTGCAGCCCATTTAAAGATTTGGTTTATGTCTGCTTGGAGTCTTGCAGTGTCTTCAACGGTGGACACTGTCATACAGATTCGGGTGTCATCTGCAAAGGAAGACACAGCACTGTGGCTTATATCCCTGTCAATATCTGATATGAGGATGAGGAATAGGATGGGAGCAAGTACTGTGCCTTGTGGAACAGAGCTTTTCACAGTAGCTGCCTCAGACTTTACTCTGTTGACTACTACTCTTTGTGATCTACATGTTAGGAAATTATAGATCCATCTACCAACTTTTCCTGTTATTCCTTTATCACACATTTTGTGTGCTATTACACCATGGTAACACTTGTCAAAGGCTTTTGCAAAATCTGTGTATATAACATCTGCATTCTGTTTATCTTCTAGAGCATCCAGGACCTTGTCATAGTGGTCCAGTAGTTGGGACAGACAGGACCGGCCTGCTCTAAACCCATGCTGTCCTGGGTTGTGCAATTGATGGGTATCAAGATGGGTGGCGATCTTGCTTCTTAGAACCCTTTCAAAGATTTTTATGATATGGGACGTTAGCGCAATTGGTCTGTAGTTCTTTGCTATTGCTTTACTGCCCCCTTTGTGGAGCAGGGCTATGTCTGTTGTTTTTAGTAGCTGCGGGACGATCCCAGTGTCCATGCTCTCTCTCCATAAGATGTTAAAAGCATGTGATAGGGGCTTCTTGCAGTTCTTGATGAACACGGAGTTCCATGAGTCTGGGCTTGGAGCAGAGTGCATGGGCATGTCATTTATTGCCTTTTTGAAGTCATTTGGCATCGTGGTGATGTCAGAAAGACAAGCGTCTGTCAAATTTTGTGGCACTCTCATAAAAAATTCATTTAGGTTTTCGATTTTCAGTCTGGTTAGTGGCTTGCTAAAAACTGAGTCATACTGGGACTTAAGTAACTCACTCATTTCCTTGCTGTCATCTGTGTAGGACCCATCCCGTTTAAGTAGGGGCCCAATACTGGTTGTTGTTCTCGACTTTGATTTTGCATAGGAAAAGAAATACTTTGGGTTTCTTTCAATTTCATTTATGGCTTTTTGTTCTTCCCATGTCTCTTGGTTCCTGTAAGATTCCTTTAGTTTTAATTCAATGTTTGCTATTTCTCTGACTAGCGTCTCCCTACGTATTTCAGAGATATTGGCCTCCTGTAGCCGCTCCGTTATTCTTTGCCTTCGCCTGTATAGGGAGTGCCTCTCTCTCTAGTTTGCATCTTCTCCTCCTTTTCCTTAAGGGAATTTGCCTTGAGCAAACCTCGAGTACCACAGAGTTAATTTGTTCTAGACATAGGTTGGGATCCGTGATGCTTAGGCAATCTTCCCAGTTTATATCATTTAGGACTTGGTTTACTAGGTCCCACCTTATGTTTTTGTTATTGAAGTTGAATTTGGAGAAAGCTCCCTCGCGGCTGATCACATTTTGTTGATCTGGGGCTCCCCGAATGCATGTCTGGACCTCTATTATGTTGTGATCTGAGTATATTGTTTTTTATATGATGACATTTCGTATCAGATCATCATTGTTGGTGAAGATGAGGTCCAGCGTATTCTCTAATCTTGTGGGCTCCACTATTTGCTGGTTTAAGGTGAATTTGTTGCAGAGATTTAAAAGTTCATGCATGTGTGAATTTTCATCTGAGCTGCCTCCTGGTGTTATCTCTGCTACCACATTGTTTGCAATGTTCCTCCATTTTAGGTGCCTGAGGTTGAAATCCTCCAGTAGCAAGATGTTGGGGGCAGGAGCTGGAAGATTTTCCAGACAGTGGTCAATTTTCAGAAGCTGTTCCTGTAATTGTTGGGACGTTGCATCCGGGGGCTTGTAGACAACCACGATGACTAGGTTTTGATTCTCGACCTTTATTGCTAGTACTTCAACTACATCATTTGAGGCATTTAGTAGTTCTGAACATATAAGTGACTCTATGATATACAGGCCAACCCCCCCCTTTTTGCCTGTTCACTCTGTCACACCTGTATAGGTTGTAGCCCGGGATCCATATTTCATTGTCCAAGTGATCTCTTATGTGTGTGTCTGTGAAAGCTGCAAACATAGCATTTGACTCTGTAAGCAGTCCACGAATAAAAGGTACCTTGTTGTTTGTTGCTGGCTTTAGACCCAGTATATTAGCAAAGATGAATGTAGTTGGATTGGTGGTATTTGTGGTATGGGGGGGGGTCTTTTTTCTTGGCTCTAATATCTGTTGTAATGGAGTGGAGGCCACTGACAGTGATTCCACTAAAGAAATGCTTTCAGTTGGTGTACAATTTCTGTCATTTCCTGCCAGCTTTCTTTCCTTCCTGGCACTAAAAAACCTCTCTCTCCGGAGTGGCTGTGGCTACCCAGATTTTGCCATGGTCTGTGTCGCCTCGTACCCTTTAGGTGGTATGCCTGGCAATATAAGTTAAAGCACTGTCTTTCCTGAATTGATGTGTGGCACATTTCAGGGTGGAAAAACTTACAGGACGGGAGGTTGCATTTGCCTGTTTTAATGTGGGCATGGCATTTTCTGGGGTGATCATAATTGCATGACCCATCTGATTTCCCAGATTTTCCATGCCTGCAGATACCAAGTGCATAATATTCATATAGGCCTGGTTTCCATTTGCCCTGGTTTTTTGACTGTGTTCCCCATTGGTGTGGGTGTTCCTGTCTCGTGTCTATCTTCGTTACTAGTGCTAACAATGGAGCCTTCAACTTTTTCCGGTAATATATCTTCAGTATTTCCCTGGGCATCCCCTTGTTTACTATCTACCGTGGTATTGCTAGTTTGTACCACTGTTTTGTGTGTGTCCTTGTCTACACCTGTTTCCCCATCATTTATTTCATTAGAGCTACTGTCCCTCTTCAGGTCACCATCATATATTTCTCCATTCTTAAATATAATGGATATCATTTCAACAGTGGATATGTGGATCAGTGAATATAGGAAAGAGTAAGGTGATGAGGACAACAAAAATATTAGTTAACAAAAGACTGGATATGAGATTGGAGGGACAGATTATGGAGGAGGTGAATGTATTCAGATATTTAGGAATGGATGTGTCAGCAGATGGGTCTATGAAAGATGAGGTGAACCATAGAATTGATGAGGGGAAAAAGGTGAGAGGTACACTTAGGAGTCTGTGGAGACAAAGAACTTTGTCCATGGAAGCAAAGAAGGGAATGTATGAGAGTATAATTATACCAACACTCTTATATGAGTGTGAAGCATGGGTGGTGAATGTTGCAACAAGGAGAAGGCTGGAGGCAGTGGAGATGTCATGTCAGAAGGCAATGTGTGATGTGAATAAAATGCAGAGAATTCGTAGTTTGGAAATTAGGAGGTGCAGGATTACCAAAACTATTATCCAGAGGGCTGATGAGGGAGGATGAGGTGGTTCGGACATGTAGAGAGGCTGGAACGAAATAGAATTACTTCGAGTGTATACATATGTAGTGGAGGGAAGTCGGGGTAGGGGTCAGCCTAGGAAAGGTTGGAGGGAGGGGGTAAAGGTGGTTTTGTATGTGAGGGGCTTGGACTTCAAGCAAGCATGCATGAGCATGTTAGATAGGAGCAGAGACAAATGGTTTTCAGACTTGAGTGTGAGTAAGGTAACATTTATGAAGGAATTCAGGGAAACTGGCAGGCCGGACTTGAGTCCTGGAGATGGGAAGTACAGTGCCTGCACTCTGAAGGAGTGCAGACACTGTACTGCAGTTTTATAACTGTAGAGTAAGCGCACCTCTGGCAAGACAGTGATGGAGTGAATGATGATGAAAGTTTTTCTTTTTCAGGCCACCCTGCCTTGGTGGGAGACGGCTGATGTGTTAATAAAAAAAAATGGTGAAACATTATAAAAATTTATTATTGGTTCTTTAACAATTAAAATTTATTTGACGGTGGTTTTATAACAATTTATAGGACAAAACTAAGCATGTTTATTCTTTATTAAATCACCAGTGATAATTCAATGATACAGTCATCAAGGAACAATAAAAGAATGCTTTTAAACATTTTGAACACTGTGATTAATGCACTGATGAATCTCAACACTTAAAGTTAGATTTCTGTTTCTTATGATGGTGGGTTATACCTTGGACAGGTTTCAATTATTTCAGCAGTTCTGCAGCCCAGTGCTGGGTCTAGGTCAGGTTTGTCTCCTGTATGAACTCTAAAATGTGTAGTTAAATTAGATTTTTTTGAAAAGGACTTCATACATTTTAAACACTGATAAGGTTTCTCTCCAGTATGAACTCTCAGGTGCTGTGTTAGACTTGATTTTTCTATAAAGGCCTTTAGACACACTGAACACTGATATGGTTTATCACCTAAATGAACTTTTAAGTGTTTTCTTAAACTTGACCTCTCTGAAAATGCTTTTAAACATTTTGAACACTGATATGGTTTCTCTCCTGTATGAACTCTCATGTGTTTTGTTAGTGCTGATTTGCTTGAAAAGGTCTTTAGACACTCTGAACACTGATATGGTTTTTCTCCGGTATGAACTCTGAGGTGCTTTATAAGGTATGATTTTTTTGTAAAAGTCTTTAGACACTCTGAACACTGATAAAGTTTATCTCCTGTGTGAACTCTCAAATGAACATTTAGATCCGATTTTTTGGAAAAGACCTTTAGGCACTCTGAACACTGATATGGTTTCTCTCCAGTATGGACTCTTTGGTGATTTATTAGATCTGATTTATCTATAAAGGCCTTTTGACATTCTGAACACTGATGAGGTTTATCTCCAACATGAGCTTTCAAGTGTTTTATTAAACTCGATACACCTGAGAAAGCTTTTAGACATGTCGAACACTGATATGGTTTCTCTCCTGTATGAACTCTCATGTGTTGTATTAATTGTGATTTTTGTGAAAAGGCCTTTAAACACTCTAAACAATGAAAAGGTTTTTCTCCTGTATGAACTCTCAGGTGTTTTATTAGACTTGATTTTTCTGAAAAAGCTTTTGGACACTCCGAACACTGATATGGTTTCTGTCCAGTATGAAGTTTCATATGTTTTATTAGATTGTATTTTGTTGAAAAGTCCTTTAGACATTCTACACATTGGTGACATTTTCCTCCAGTATGAAATCTCTGGTGCGTTATTAGACTTTTTTTCAATGAGAAAGTCTTCAAGCACACAGAACACTGATATGGCTTCTCTCCTGTATGAACTCTCAGATGATTTATTAGAGATGATTTATGTTGATAGGCCTTTTGACATTCTAAACACTGATATGGCTTCTCTCCTGTATGAACTCTCAGATGATTTACTAGATTACACTTTTTAGAAAAGGCCTTTAGACACTCTAAACACTGATATGGTTTCTCTCCTGTATGAACTCTCAAATGATTTATTAGAGACGCTTTTGTTAAAAAAGTTTTCAGACATTTTGAACACTGATATTTTTTTTTTCCTGTATGAACTCTCACAAGCGTGTTACACTCTTGATATAGTTTTGCTCCAGTATGAAAGTTCATGTTTATTTTTTTTTTTCAACAAACCAGCCGTATCCCACCAAAGCAGGGTGACCTAAAAGAAAAACAAAAGTTTTTCTTTTTAAATATACCAACTTTATTTTATATATTAAAAAGTGTTAAATTTACCTGAACATCTCATTTAACATAGCACAAAAAATGTACAATTTAAATCAGAAAACAACCAAGAAGGGGAAGATGGAGCCAAAACTGTTGTTCATATTATGAAAAAGAAAACTAATTGTAAAAGACAAAATAAATTAGAGTAAATAACAATGATTTGGCTAATCTGAGGACAAATAAGAGCCACTAAATATAAAGTTCCCAAAGGACCCCAATGAAAATAAGTCACTCTTGATTTTTTGAGTTATCCTGGGATTTCTACACATATGTTGCTATGTATGATAATCTATGTAACTGTATTTGTGTATACCTGAATAAACTTACTGCTTACAGATTTAAATCCCACACAGCTGACTGAAACAGAAGACTATTTGAGAAAGAGGTAAAGGATTCATTACTTTATACTGATAATAAAACATGCAATAGGATGATTTAAGATTGAATCATAGGTCATAAAAGAAAGCCCATATGAACTAAGCTTTCCTCTACAGAAAATTTTTAGAATTTCATTAACCAGTTGCCTTGGCTAATAAATGAAAAATGCTGCATATTTTGCTAATATTTAAAAAGAGTTGATGGAGAGGACGCCCTCAACATATTTTTGACTTTAATTGCATTAAGAAGTAATAGTGTGGTGTCCAGACTTTAAATAAAACTAACTGAAAATTAAACAAAAAATACACAAACTACAAAATAGCTTTCAAAGATAAAAATATACGAGGAAAGGCTGGCCTCAGAGGACATGTCATCTTCAGCTGAGATGAAAGAAGAGAATTGATAAAGAAATGTTCTTTTACACCATATAAGAAGAAAAAGAGACATAATGAAAGAAAAGTTGTCAAAAGGAAACTACTGAGACAACGCTTAAAGAGAGGTAGAAAGACAGAATCGTTTACAAGAGGAATTAAGTGCTGTAATACCTAGATGTTGTTAGGTCTATAATGCTTGGATATTTAAACAAAACTTCATGATACATTAAATGCTGAAGAGAAGACACATGAGCCAAGCTTTGTTCATGTATCTACAAATAGGTAATTACAAAGATAAATTTAGAGGGAAGACAAGGATAAGATTTTGGTAATCAAAGCTAATGCAACTGATGATAGACACAATTAATTATAATAATTAGTTCAAAGCCTACAAGTCAATTTCAATCAATCATAATCTGTAACTTACCTAATGATACATATTTCATGATTTTTCTTCTATAATTTAGATTCCACACATCAGAATAAACAAGTACAATTCATAAAAAAAATTCTAATAAATTAAAATAATCTGCATTATTTAATATCTTTTAGATATTTTCTAATGCTTAAGTCTGACTGAAATGCATTGCATTAACAACGGAATTTTTCGAAGAAATAAACAACATAAACTTACCTTTGTTACTATAATGTTTATCTTGAAAATAATTTTTTTATTGAACTGATCCCTCCTAGGTGAAGACTCAATATTCTATACAAAGATTTTTCTTATATATTTGTATAAAGTGAGCAATGATAATGTTTCCCTCTACAGTAATCTTCTGCTTCACCATGTCTCACATTTAAAAAAAAAAAATCTTTAACAGAGGAGTTATTAGGAAACCTTTGTTACACTTGCTTCTTGGGATAAAAGGGAAAATGTAGCTCTTATCTATTCTAGCTAGTCTGTATGGACCCCCTTCCTAGCATGTAACAGCAAGTAGTCCACCTGAGAGGTTATTAGTGTGCTATTATTGCTTTGCTCAGATTTAGCAGCTGTCAGTACAAGTGTCAGGCTGCTACTACATTTCTAATATACATTCTTTAATTTTCACCAACTCTAAAATGGGCTCCAAGGGCATAACATGGCAAGACAGTATTAAAATTTTAAAGAAATCAACATTTTTTTTTTTTTAAATGTGCAAATTCTTACATAATTTGGTGAGCTTTTATAATGCAATGGGTGATGTTGATTAATATTTCCAGGTATGAAGATACATCTACACACTATTGAGGGAATGCAAATGCACATAACAGATGAACTTTAAAAATACAATCCATTGATACTCAACACGCAGTAATTCTGAGTGTGCATTACGTGTACATTGTTGAAACTATCTGCAGTGTTTCTGCCATTTTTTTTTTTATTAACACATCGGCCATTTCCCACCAAGGCAGGGTGGCCTGAAAAAGAAAAACTTTCATCATTCACTCCATCACTGTTTTGCCAGAGACATGCCTACACTACAGTTATAAAACTGCAACATTAATACCCCTCCTTCAAAGTGCCGGCACTACTTTCCATCTCCAGGAATCAAGTCTGGCCTGCCAGTTTCCCTGAATCCCTTCACAAATGTTAGCTTGCTCATACTCCAACAGCACGTCAAGTCCTAAAAACCATTTGTCTTCATTCGTTCCTATCAAACACGCTCACGCATGCTTGCTGGAAGTCCAAGCCCCTCGCACACTAAACCTCCTTTACCCCCTCCCTCCAACCTTTCCTAGGCCGACCCCTACCTCGCCTTCCCTCCACTACAGATCTATACACTCTCGAAGTCATTCTATGTCATTCCATCCTCTCTACATGTCCAAACCATCTCAATAACCCCTCCTCAGCTCTCTGGATAATAGTTTTGGTAATCCTACACCTCCTCCTAATCTCCAAACTACGGATTCTCTGCATTATATTCACACCACACATTGCCCTCAGACATGACATCTCCACTGCCTCCAGCCTTCTCCTTGTTGCAACATTCACAACCCATGCTCACACCCATACAAGAGTGTTGGTATAAATATACACTCATACATTCCCCTCTTTGCTTTCATGCATAAAGTTCTCTGTCTCCACAATCTCCTCAGTGCAGCACTCACCTTTTTTCCCTCGTCAATTCTATGATTTACCTCATTTCATAGACCCATCCGCTGACATGTCAACTCCCAAATATCTGAATACATTCACCTCCTCCATACTCTCTCCCTCCCTCCTTATCTGAACAGAGTTCAGATAAGGTAAAAAACAAACTGAACAGGTAGTGGGCGATCACTCGGTCAGGTGAAATGAATGCGATTAATACGTGTCCACTTTTAGTTCATTCACATACATTTGTAAGAGTTTGTGAAACTTTTACCTCAAAATAATAATAATAATTACCTCACAAATAATAATAATTACCTCACAATACAAATACTCTTACATTGTGTAAAAGTTAGTACAAAATAAACAAACAGCATCACTCCCATTCTCATGCAACACACTATTTTCAGAGGTAATGATAGTATTATTATTATTATCATAATAAAAAAGAAGCACTAAACCCACAAGGGTCGTGAATATCTATATATAGAGTGAAGGCATATGAAAGGAATATTTTTCTACAGTTATCCCTCAATGTTTGACTAGAGAAAACGTAATTCTTCCGACACTCCTACAAAGTCGCTTGGTAAACAAATCTCATATTTGTCAATTTTTATTCTGTGGGTGTATGTATCATGTTTATATGCTTTGTAACGTGTTTTTTAAATAATTTTGAAGAAAATATCATAGATGAATTAATGAAAATGTCTATATTAACGTAAAATAAGACATTTAATGTGCCCAAGTGATTATTATTAGTATTACGTAATGTTTTCCCTCCGTCCGGCAACACCATAGCATATAAACAGCATGTTTATATGCTTTGTAACGTGTTTCTTATATAATTTTGAAGAAAATATTATAGATGGATTAATGAGAATGTGTATATTAACGTAAAATAAGACATGTAATGTGCCAAAGAGTGATTATTATTAGTATTACGTAATGTTTTCCCTCCGCCCGGCAACCACACCTACATAGCATATAAACAGCATGTTTATATGCTATGTAACGTGTTTCTTATATAATTTTGAAGAAAATAACATAGATGGATTAATGAAAATGTCTATATTGAAGTAAAATTGGACATTTAATGTGCCCAAGAGTGATGATTACATAATAGAGAGAGATGTGCTCACGGAAGATGTAAACAAACCAGGTGGCGCGCGCCGTATCTGAAAGACCCTCGCTGTATACAAAAGTTTTGGTCATAATTTGAACTCGTCGTATGAACGGAACGCCGAAAGGCGAATCGCCGAAAAGCGGGGCCCTACTGTATATAAAGTAGTGTAATAAATTTATAATTAAACATTTAAAATAACATTTACTTACCTTTATTGAAGAGAGTTGCTGGCATCTGGAAGATAGGGAGGAGGACAGGGGGAGGGGTTAGTGTTTGGAAGGGGAATCCCCACTCCCTGCTACACTCCCTGCATGAATGCTACACTCCCTGCATGCCTGTTACACTCCCTGCATGCCTGCTACACTCCCTGCATGAATGCTGCACTCCCTGCATGCCTGCTACACTCCCTGCATGAATGCTACACTCCCTGCATGCCTGCTACACTCCCTGCATGAATGCTACACTCCCTGCATGAATGCTACACTCCCTGCATAAATGCTACACTCCCTGCATGAATGCTACACTCCCTGCATGAATGCTACACTCCCTGCATGAATGCTACACTCCCTGCATGAATGCTACACTCCCTGCATGAATGCTACACTCCCTGCATGAATGCTGCACTCCCTGCATGAATGCTACACTCCCTGCATGAATGCTACACTCCCTGCATGAATGCTACACTCCCTGCATGAATGCTACACTCCCTGCATGAATGCTACACTCCCTGCATGAATGCAATACTCCCTGCATGAATGCTACACTCCCTGCATGAATGCTACACTCCCTGCATGAATGCTACACTCCCTGCATGAATGCTACACTCCCTGCATGAATGCTACACTCCCTGCATGAATGCTACCACTGGGGTGCCACTAGGAAGCTTCTTTGGACCCATGGTGACTTATTTCACAGTGACAATCACTAATCCACCAATAAACACAACAAATGTATTGTGAATGTTTGAAAGAGTGCGCTGGGTATTGTTCACTCAAGTGTAAACAACGCTAGACTGGCGTCCTGCGCGGCGAGGCGCGCAAGCGCAGACAGGCGGACAGGTCTGGTATGGGCCGCTACATGAGTAAAAACCGCTACACGAGAAAAACATTGACCGAAAAAGGCAACCTTTACACGAAAAAAACGTTATTCAGACAGACCGTTACTCGGGGGTCCACTGTATACTCAACAGACTTATTCCCCTATAATTTTTACACTCTCTTTTGTCCCCTTTGCCTTTATACAAAGGAACTATGCATGCTCTCTGCCAGTCCCTAGGTACCTTACCCTCTTCCATACATTTATTAAATAAAAACACTAACCACTCCAAAACTATATCCCCACCTGTTTTTAACATTTCTATCTTAATCCCATCAATTGCAGCTGCTTTACCCTCTTTCATTCTACCCACTGCCCCACGCACTTCCCCACACTCACAACTAGTTCTTCCTCACTCTTACAAGATATGATTCCTCCTTGCCCTATACACAAAATCAGAGCTTCCCTATCTTTATCAACATTTAACAATTCTTCAAAATATTCCCTCCATCTTCCCGATACCTCTAACTCTCCATTTAACCCTTAAACTCTCCACATGTAGATCTACGTTTACTCACGTAGTGCTCTGAATATTTTGATTTTTTTTTTTTTAAATGAAGAGCGCATTTTTATAAATGTTATAGGATAAAAAAAAAATTAGGGTCAGTACTTACCGAGATATAAGCCCGTGAAGTTGACACTGGATGCTCACCTGACGGCAACATTGACTCCTGCCGCTTGCAAAAGTGTTGCCAATATACCTTTTTTTCTCATTTTTATTTTAATTTATAGATTTTTTTATGTTCTGATAATTACAATTTATAATAATTCTTGTGATTTCATAGCCAATCTTTGTTCTCACACTAATAATAGGTACTGAAATAGTCACAATTACACCCACAGGTGAACATTTTCACCTGCCTGGGTCATTTATTATTGTCTATAAATTCGGTCACCTCGGAAATCGAACAAATATGTAAGTGTAATATTGTAAGTGCTTTTGTAAGTGTATTTTTGGGGTCTGAAATGGACTAACCTACTTGACATTATTCCTTAAGGGAGTAAATTCGTTCG
The DNA here is from genome assembly GCA_009830355.1 of Cherax destructor. NCBI lineage: Eukaryota > Metazoa > Arthropoda > Malacostraca > Decapoda > Parastacidae > Cherax > Cherax destructor. The sequence continues at coordinate 25,936 of WNWK01011648.1, read as the reverse complement.
GTAATGGCACTTGAGCACCCTTCTGGAATGAATTATGACCGAAACTCGGGGGTCCATTGTATTTATAGGTCGCTGCAATGTTTTAGACATGCTGGAGTATACCTTGAAGCATGGTGTTATGACAAGTGTCAGTAAACTGCTGACAGGCAGTGACACTTGGTGAATGTGCACTCAGGAAACCCTGCATTATTTGTTTTCACTGTTATACGTACACAAAAATGTTTGTGTCTACCTGTCTGTCTGTCTGTCTGTCTGCTTATCTGTCTTTCTGTCTGCCTGTGTGCCTGGAGTATATATAAGAAACTCCTTGAAGAATGGTGTGTTGACAAGTGTCAGATAACTCTTGACAGCCCAGTGACCTTTGATAAATGTCAGCAGTGCTGGAGGGAACATTCCCTTTGTTTTCAATGTTACACACATGTCTGTCTGTCTATCTATCTGTCTGTGTCTGTCTGTCTACCTGTCTGTATATCTGTCTAGCTCTGCTTATGTCTAACTCTCCTTATCTGTCTTTCTGTCTGCCTGTGTGTGTGTCTTTCCGTCTGCTTGTCTCTCAGTCTCAGAGTGCGGCTCGTAAACCAACAGGTATTACACACGAAGCAGAAGTGACAATGAGTATTACTTGCCAGTCGTGCTTATTATGTCTTATATCTACAAGCATTGTATAGCACTTTGCCTGGAATTTTTGGGTTATCCTAGGTAATTTACACTATGTATAATAACTGTACTTATGTGTACATGTGAGAGACAGAGATATAGGACAGATAGATATTGATAGATATATAGACAGACAAAGATATAGACAGACAAAGATAAAGACAGATAGAGATATGGACAGATAGACAGAGATATAGACAGACAGCCAAAGCCAGCCAGCCTGCCAGCCTGCCGAATACATAAGAACATAAGAAGGAAGGAACACTGCAGCAGGCCTACTGGCCCATGCAAGGCAGGTCCATGTCACCCCCCGGCTTAGACCAATGACCCACCTAGACAGGTCACATCCTCTGAAGGAAGAAGCATGGCATCAGACCTAGTAGCACAAGCTAGTCAGGTCCAACTCACACCCACCCACAGCCACTCTCATGTATTTATCTAACCTATTTTTTACTTTCCTCTTATAAGGGGAGTGTTAATGCGACATGACATCAGTGAATCCCTGGTGTTTGCCACACTATTTGCTCTAGCTGGCGCTCAGTTGACCTGGTGCTCCCACAAGGTACAGTGGTACCTCGAGTTACGATGCTGTCATCTTACGTTATTTTCGAGTACCGATATTTATAATGTAAAAAAATTGATTGCGAGTAACGATGTTTGCTTCGTGTAACGACATTCGTACCGGACGTGTCCGCCTGGCGCCGAGCTGAGCGCGCACTCCATGGAGCGTCAGTGTGCTATTGTTTACAAGCGAGAGCGACCACCCACCCACACCCACGCATTCATACCAGTATACTATTGTCATTATTCCACTGTTTTTAGTGCTTGCAACTGCTAAATAAGCTACCATGGGTCCATGGAAAGATCCTAGTGCTAAGCCTGTGGCAAAGAGGAACAGAAATACATGTACGATAGAACTGAAGAAGGAGATAATAGAAAAATATGAAAGTGGAGTGCGTATCAGTGAGCTGGCCAGGCTGTATGGTAAACCCTTTTCTACCATCGCTACCATTGTGGCCAAGAAAAATTCAAGTAAAATCAAGGAAGCTGTTGTTGCAAAAGGTTCATGTGTGATCACAAAACACAGACCACAAGTGCTGGAAGATGTGGAAAGGTTGTTGTTGGTGTGGATCAACGAGAAACAGTTAGCAGGAGATACTGTTTCGGAGGCAATAATACGTGAAAAGCAAGGCAGTTGCATGATGATCTCGTTAAGAAAATGCCTGCAACGAGTGCTGAAGTGAGCGAATTTAAAGCCAGCAGAGGCTGGTTTCACAAATTTAAGAATCGAAGTGGCATACATAGTGTTGTGAGGCATGGTGAGGCATCCAGTTCTGACAAAATTGCAGCTGAAAAATATGTGCCTGAATTCCAGGAGTACATAGAGGCTGAACAATTCCTCCCCAACAAGTGTTTAATTGTGATGAAACAGGCCTGTTTTGGAAGAAAATGCCCAACAGGACCTACATTACTCAGGAGGAAAAGGCACAGCCAGGACATAAGCCTATGAAAGACAGGCTAACTTTGATGCTTTGTGCTAATGCCAGTGGTGATTGCAAAGTGAAGCCTTTACTGGTGTATCTTTTGAAAATCCCGAGTGTTTGGCAGATGCGGTGTCAGCAAGTCTAGCTTGTGTGTGATGTGGAAGTCTAACAAAAAGGCTTGGGTCACAAAGGACATTTTCTTAGATTGGTTCAATGGCGTCTTTGGCCCCAGGGTGAAGAAATATCTATTGGACAATAATTTGCCACTTAAGTGCCTCCTGATAATGGACAATGCTCCTTGTCATCCTCCAAACTTGGTAGAGAAAATTGTGGAGGAGTTTAAATTCATCAAAGTGAAGTTCTTGCCCCTAATACCACTCCTCTCCTCCAGCCCATGGACCAGCAGGTCATTTCCAACTTTAAAAAACTCAACACCAAAGCAATGTTTCAAAAGTGCTTTGATGTGACCACAGACATGAATATAACCCTAAGAGAATTTTGGAAAAAACATTTCCATATGCTGCATTGTGTAAACCTTATAGGTAAGGCTTGGGAGGGAGTGACTACCAGGACTTTGAACTCTGCCTGGAGAAAATTGTGGCCAGACTGTGTCCTAGAGAGGGATTTTGAAGGTTTTGGGGCTGAGCCTCAGAACCCTGAGCCTGAGCCTGAGCCTGAGCCTGAGCCTGAGCCTGTTGTGGAAGAAATTGTGGAATTGGGCAAGTCTTTGGGGTTAGACGTGAGTGGTGAGGATGTGGAACAGTTGGTGGAGGAGCACAAAGAAGAGCTAACCACTGAAGATCTGCAAGAGCTTCAACAGCAACTGGAACAAGAGTCCAGTGGTCAGGACAATGGTTCAGAGGAGGAGGAGGTGGAACAGAAATGGAAGAAATTGCCTTCTTCAAGGATTAGGGAGATCTGTGCCAAATGGATTGATGTGCAAGGCTTTATGGATGAATATCACCCTAACCATGCTGTTGCAGGCCGTGCTGGCAACCTCTACAATGACACAGTGGTGTGTCATTTCAGGGATGTGTTAAAGAATCACCAGACACAGAGCTCCCTGGACAAATTTATTGTTAGAAAGAGGTCCAGTGACTCTCAAGCTGGTCCTAGTGGCATTAAAAGAAAAAGGGAAGTAACCCCAGAAAAGAACTTGGTACCTGCAGTGTTAATGGAAGGGGATTCCCCTTCCAAACACTAGCATACTACTCCACCTTCTCCCCTCCTCCCGTCCTCCACACATCAACAACTCTTCAATAAATGTAAGTGACATGTTATTGTACAATATTTACGTGCGTATTTAGGTATTCTTCATTAAATTCTGTATTATTTAATGTCAAAAAGTTCTAAAAAATATTTTATTTAACTACTTTTGGAAGTCTTGGACGGATTAAATTTATTTCCATTATTTCTTATGGGGAAAATTGATTCGAGTAACGATTGTTTCGCCTTAAGATATGCCCTCTCTGACGGATTAATATCGTAAGTCGAGGTACCACTGTACTAAGTGGTCCCAGATTTTTTTATTATGGTGCACAATGAGGGCGCAGACCCATTCTCTCATGTCTAGGCGACTCAAGCCTATCGCGCTAAATTTGAAGGAATGAAAAATAAGACGTAGATCTACGTTCGGAGCAGTACACGTACAAACGTATACAGTCAACCCTCCATTTTCATGTTTAATCTGTTCCAGAGGGATCGACTAAAACTGAAATTGTCGAAAACTGAAACAATTTTCCCCATAAGAAATAATGTAAATTCAATTAATTCGTTTCAGACACCCAGGAGCATTAACAAAAAATAATTTTTTAGAGATTAAATATAGATTTACATACAGAAAAGAATGACAAATAAATATAAAGCACTAATAACATGTATAAATGAACATTTAACATCACACTTACCTTTATTGGCGACTCTTGTTGGTGTATGGAAGATGGAGAGGAGGAGATAGGGAGGCGAGTTTATTGTTTGGAGGCAGGACAAAATGCTTCAATTTGACACTAATATCAGCTCTATGGCTTATTTATCTATCACAATTCATCCAATATGATATAACAACAATAAACAATATTAATAACATAGAAACATGATATATACTCTAGAATGAATAAAATATGTCATTATGAATGTGGTGATAGTGTTATTGTTGTTGGGTTTATAAGGGACACTGACCATAAGCCATACATATAGTGGTGGTGGTGGAGGCACTACCAGTATTTCACACTGAAACAATGTACGTAATTTATAAATAAGAAATATTTACACTTTAATTTATAAATAAGAAATATTTACACTTTAATTTATAAATAAGAAATATTTACACTTTAATTTATAATTAAGAAATATTTACACTATAAATAAGAAATATTTACACTTATCTTGGAGGAGATGGTGGCAGAGGGCGGCTCTGGTCTCAGTGCCCCTATATTCCTCAAACAACAATGGAGGAGTTAAGTTTCGAGTCGTCATTTTTCTATCGCTTAACTTACTTGCTACACTGTTAGTGCTACACTTTATCGCTGGCTGGCGCTATAGCCTTTATCGACTCCACTTTGATACTTTGCTACGATTTTTTTCTTTAATTCTATGGTGTTCCTCACTTTCTTTACCAAAGGGACTGGCACTAGGAGCTTTCTTTGGGCCCATGGTGGCTTATTTAGCAGTCACACACAATAATCAAGGGCCAAAAACAATGGATTGCTAAGAAATGTTTTGTATGAACTCGCAGGGTAATGTTCACTCAACCAGAAACAATGCTACACTGCCTGAGAATGTGCATGGGAGGCGGGCTTGTGGGCTTTGTATGCGCGCTGGGCACTGGACAGGTTCCGTACCATCAACAAAAATGGAGCCAATCATCGAAAACGGAGCCAATATTTCCACGAAAAAAATGTGCGAAAACTGAAATCAGCGATAACGGAGATACACGAAAACGGAGGGTTGACTGTATATACGTTTGGAGAGTTTAAGGGTTAATAACTCTCCTCTCCTATTTTTAACTAACATATCCATTCGTTCCCTAGGCTTTATCAACTCATTACTCTCACTCCAAAACTTTCTTATTTTCAACAAAATTTGTTGATAACATCACACCCACTCTCTCATTTGCTCTCTTTTTACATTGCTTCATCACTCTCTTAACCTCTCTTTTTCTCTTTTCCCTCCTGGCATCACTTTTACTTTGTAAAAACCTCTCGTATGCTAACTTTTTCTCTCTTACTACTCTCTTTACATCCTCATTCTACCAATCGCTTTTCTTCCCTCCCGCACCCACTTTCCTGTAACCACAAGCTTCGGTGGTCATTAAATCACTGGATGATGACATGTGTAACTCTTTGATAAAAGGATGAACTGCAAAACAAAAGTAACCAAAGATTAGCAGAAATTGACCTTTGCATTTTTTGAAACACCTTTGACCTATTGCTAAACTTTAACTGTAAAGACAATAACATTTTCAGATAACCTATCAGAGTAATAATAATAATAAAAATAATAATAATAATAATAATGTGATTATTATTATACAGTGGTCCCTCGGTTTTCGCCGAAAATTCGTTCCAGAATGCTGCTCAAGTGCCATTACCGAACGAATTTACTTCCTTAAGAAATAACGTCACGTAGGTTAGTCTATTTCAGACCCCCAAAAATACACTTGCAACAGCACTTACGAAAATACACTTACATAAATGTTCGAGTTTGGAGATGCACGAAAACCGAGGGACCACTGTATTCACAAAAACACTGACAATACATTTACTGTACAGTACATTTTAACATCTTCAGTTCACCAACTGAAGAACAGAATAGATGCTAGGCAAATTTTTTTTACTGAACTACAGATGCATTACAGCCAAACCTTATCATGGACCAAGTCGACCAGTCAGGAAAGAGACAGTGTCGAAACAACTTTGGAGAATATCTATTTTGACGGAAAGGATAAAATTATGTAACAAGAAAAAGCTGACAGCAAATGTTACCAAAAGGCTATAATAGATGAACACATCACAGAACTACATTCACAGTTTTTAGGACATGTAACTGCTACTTCGAGCTTGGCTCAAAATACTTCTTGCTCCATTTTTTAATTTTTTGGTCAAACAGATATTGATATTATTGAAGTGCAAGTTATTGAATGTGATGAAACTGCAGTCAATATAGGTCCTAAAAGAGGAGTGAGAAGAATAATTTAGCAAGACTTCCAGACATCACTGTAGTGGTAAATTTGCCTTCTTCACTTTAACCTTTAAACTGTGTCCAATATACTAGTACACAACTGATGCCTGTGTCCAACATACTAGTACACAACTGATGACTGTGTCCAACATACTAGTACACAACTGATGACTGTGTCCAACATACTAGTACACAACTGATGACTGTGTCCAACAGTACACAACTGATGCCTGTGTCCAACAGTACACAACTGATGACTGTGTCCAACAGTACACAACTGATGACTGTGTCCAACAGTACACAACTGATGACTGTGTCCAACAGTACACAACTGATGACTGTGTCCAACAGTACACAACTGATGCCTGTGTCCAATATACTAGTACACAACTGATGACTGTGTCCAACATACTAATACACAACTGATGACTGTGTCCAACATACTAATACACAACTGATGACTGTGTCCAACATACTAGTACACAACTGATGACTGTGTCCAACATACTAGTACACAACTAATGACTGTGTCCAACAGTACACAACTGATGCCTGTGTCCAACATACTAGTACACAACTGATGACTGTGTCCAACATACTAGTACACAACTGATGACTGTGTCCAACAGTACACAACTGATGCCTGTGTCCAACAGTACACAACTGATGACTGTGTCCAACAGTACACAACTGATGACTGTGTCCAACAGTACACAACTGATGACTGTGTCCAACAGTACACAACTGATGACTGTGTCCAACAGTACACAACTGATGCCTGTGTCCAACATACTAGTACACAACTGATGCCTGTGTCCAACATACTAGTACACAACTGATGACTGTGACCAACATACTAGTACACAACTGATGACTGTGTCCAACATACTAGTACACAACTGATGAATGTGTCCAACATACTAGTAAACAACTGATGACTGTGTCCAACATACTAGAATGCACAATTTTTCGTACCCACAAATCAGCCACCTACCAATATATTTGACCTAATCAAAACTCTTTGTGTCTTCTACAATCTCTTCATACCTTTGAAAAAATCTAAGGCTAGAAGGGTCCACACAGTGCATTATGGTTAACTACACAGTGATGACTACATGTCCTGCGAATTATTATGTCTAATTATTATGGGTAAACAATGATTGTAGTTAACTGCATATTTCATATTTCATTGTTATTCTGAGATGATTTTTAAATATTTTCATTGCAAATAAGTAATCATGGCTCCAAAAAGCAATAATAATCCTAATAAGCCTTTAAAGGAAAGCAGTGAGAACAACAATTAAAGTGAAAAAAGAACTCATTGTAAAGCAGGAAAGTGGAACCTGGCCACTCAATATGGTTTGGCGAAATATAGAATATCATCCATATTAAAAAAAAAAAGGGGCAATAAAAGGGGCCAATGTGGTGAAAGGAGTGAAAATTCTTGGTGTGAAAAGGTCACAGATAATTGAAGAAATGGACAAACTTTTGTTAATGTGAATTTTTGAAAACAATTGCCAGTGACAGTGTTTCTGAAACAATAATTTCCGAAAAAGCAAAGCAGCTATATAGTGATCCTAGGTGAGACACCCCTGGGAACAGTACTGAAAGTGATGAATTTAAGGCAAGTAGGGCTGGTTTGATAGGTTGAAGAAAAGGAGTGGGATTCATAGTGTAGTAAGGCATGGGGAGGCTGCCAGAGATGAAGCTGAAAAGTTTGTTAAGGAATTTAAAATCTCTGTAGACACTGAGGGATTTATTCCTCAAGGTTTTAATTGTGATCAAATCGGCCTCTTTTGGAAATGAATGCCTAAGAGAACCTACATCACACAAGAAGAAAAATCATTACCATGAAAGACAGGCTAACATTCGTGTTGTGTGGTAATGCTAGTGGGGACTGTAAAATTAAGCCATTGTTAGTCTACAACTCTGAAAACCCAATGGTGTTTAAATGTGATAAAAAGTAAACTCAGTTTAATATGGAGGGCTAATAGTAAAGCTTGGGTAACAAGGCAGTTCTTCACTGAGTGGATACATGAAGCGTTGCCCCCAAGTGTGAAGCAGTACCTTGCAGAAAAGACTTATCATTAAGGGCACTTCTGGTAATGAACAAAGCTCCTGCTTACCCTCCAGGCTTGAAGGAAAATTTGGCGAATGAATACAGCTTCGTGAAACAGAGATTCTTGCTCCACACAACACACTCCTCTTATCCAAACCCATGGACGGGTAATAGGTAGTACAATTAGGAGTGAGTACACACACACACACACACACACACACATATTGGGTATGCAGCACCAGTTTGGAACCCACATCTAGCCAAGCACATAAAAGCTCGAGAAAGGTAAAGGTTGCAACAAGACTAGTCCCGGAGCTGGGGGTATGTCCTGCGAGAGAGAGGTGCAAGGAAATCGACCTGTCGACACTGGAGGACCTTGGAGGGAATGGAGGACATGATAACGACATATAAAATACTGAGAGGATTGAGAAGGTTGACAGAGACAGAATGTTTCAGAGGACACAACAAGGGACAGTTCAGGAGTTGAGGCTGGATGAGTCCACAGGGGATGTGGAGTATTTCTTCAGTCACAGAGTGGTCAGGAAGTGGAATAGCCAGGAAGCGATGTAGTGAGACAGGAGTTTATACACAGCTTTAAGAAGAGGTATGATAAAGGCTCATGGCGCAGGGAGGTGACCCAGTAGACGGCCAGTGAAGGCGGGGCCAGGGCTGGGTCTCGACCCTGCAACCACAACTAATTGAGTACAACTAGGTGAGTACACACACACACACACACACACACACACACACACACACACATGTACACTGTATACAGCCACACACATATACAAACTAACACATACATACTAACCTACACATACTAACACATAATACACAGTTGAATCCATATTACCTTCAGGCCCCCAACCCCCAGAAAAAACAGAATACAGTATTGGAAGAGAGCAAATTATAGTACACAACACATGGAATAACAATGGGGAGAGAGAAGTGGCATGAAAGAATTACAGTCATCACCAGACATCATAAGCTCTCACAGAAACCAAGCTCACAGGAATGATAACAGATGCCATCTTTCCTACTAGATATCAGATGCTGAGGAAAGACCGAGGGAACAGGGAGGTGAGTGGCACTGCTCATTGAAAACTAATGGGATTGGGAGTTGGATAGGGAAATGGAGAAGCAAGGGTCATTTAGCCAGGGCGCTGGACTGGAGGTCCCAAGGTGTGGTGCAGTGATGTATAACCCACTAAGCATGGCAGGAGGCCAAGATGAGAATGTCATGAGGAATAACAGAACATAATTGACACTGGCTAAAGTAGCCAGGGAAGGGCCCATGTGGGCAGGGCAAACTGGTGTGGGTGACTTTAATCACAAAGAAATCGACAGGGAAACCTGGAGCCACATGAGGCCCAGGAAACGTGGAGGCTAAGATGATGGAGGTAGTACTGGAAAACCTCATGCATCAACACGTTAGGGACACTGCAGAGAGAGGGAGAGGATGAACCAGCAAGACTGAGCTACTATTCACTTTGAGTAGTGCAGATATTGGGGACATCACCCTTATGAAGACCATCAGGCTAGTGATCATGTTTACACTGGGTTTACCTGGAGAGGGTTTCGGAGGTCAACGCCCCGTGGATTGGTCTGAGACCAGGCCTCACATGGTGGATGGGATCTGATCCCAGCGGAGTTGTGTTACTACCGGCCGCCGCGCAAACTGACGTACGAACCACAGCCAGTTGGTCAGTTACTGACTTCAGGTGCCTGTCCAGTGCCTTCTTGAAGACAGCCAGGGGGTCTGTGGTAATCCCTAGTGTATGCTGGGAGGCAGTTGAACAGTCTTGGGCCCTGGACACTTATGGTATTTGTCTCTCCAGTGTACTCATTGGCGCCTGCTTTTCATCAGGGAATGTTGCATCTCTGCTTGAGTTTTTGCTTTCATAGAGGTGATTTTCAGAGGACATGTTTGGTACCAATCCTCCAGGACCTTCCAGGTAGTATATTATCGTATATCTATCTCGCCTGGTTCTAAGTTTCGTATTTATAGTACAGTTACAGAGTGGAGGGCAGGAAGGTATGAACAGGTAAGCCAAACTACAAGAGAGTACGTAGGCGTGAGATTTGCTGCACGAGGATTCAGTGGGACAGAACTGGCGAGGGAAATCAGTAAATGAGATGATGGAGGACATGACAACAATATGCAAGGAGGCGGAGGTTTCGTATGGGCAATAGAAATGATAAGAAGGCAGGATTAGGCCTTGGTTTCACCCAAAGGAATTAGTAGAGGGCTAAAAAAACCAGAAGTGCGATAGAGAATGGAAAAAGTATAGAAGGCAAAGGACTCTCAGGAGAATTGTCGAAGAGCAAGAAATGAGTGAACAAGGAGAGGGCCCAATGGCAATATGAAAAAAGTCGGCGAAGCTGTTGTGCATTCACATCGGAAGAAAACAACAGTCAGAACCAGGTAATCAGGCTAAGGAAGGAAGGCGAGTTACGAAACTTGACCTTGAAGTATGTGGGGAGCTCAACGTGAGATTCAAGAGAAGTATTCACAATGGAGACAGAAAGGACTCCTGAAAGATGGAAAGTGGAATGCCATCAAGTGCTGGACACGATACATACAACTGAGTATGCAGAATTATTATGAAAATAGCTGTTAAAAAACTCTCATATATAATGTCATTATGCGAGTTTTGTTCTGGAACCAGACGCGTATTAGTCTGATGGTAGCCAGGACAGGATAGGAACAGGAGGAGATGTGTATGGCCGTAATGAAAGAGCAGCGGCTGGAGCAAAACGTCATAAGATGTCATGGTTTGTGTATGTAAGTGGGGAAGGGATTTTGGATAAGTTTATGCCACAGGTTGTTTTAATATTTTTGTATTCTCTCTGGAATTTCTTTTAAGGCCATAGTGTGTGCAGGGGCTTGTGTGCTGGGAAATTACAAATGTGTTTTGCCTGCAAGCTAAGAGGGCTGGCAGAGAGGGGGTGTCAGAGGCCCCTTTTTATATATGTATTCCTCGTACCACTCTGCTAGTGAGTTATTGTGTAATATGTAAGTATATTGTATATGTAAGTTTTACTATTAATATAGATTATAAGAACATAAGAACATAAGAAAAAAGAACACTGCAGCGGAGCCTACTGACCCTGCTTAGACCCGACCACTTGAGATTTAACCCTTTCAGGTAAACTCCAGGTAGTCAGGTCACTTCCACTTAAGAAATTGGTGCGGCATCTGACCTAGTAGCAAAAATAGTGGGGCCCAATCCCCACCCACCCACACCCCAACGTCCCACCCCCTATGACGGTACTCGGGGTTTTTTCACCATCACAACTCTATTACCAAACCAGTGTTTCCCCTATATCCTTCCTGAATCTGAACTTTTTCCTTAAAACCATTGCTGCGAGTCCTGTCTTGGCTGGATTTTTTTCAGCCCCTATTTACACCCCCTTTATTTATTCTTTTTTCCATTTTTTTAATAATCATATCCCCCCAATTCAAACGCCTTTCTAGGGTAATTCAGGGCCCTCAGTCTATCCTCATGAAGATTTCTGATACATGGAATCAACTCTGTCACCCTCCTCTTTTACGTTTTCCAGTGCATTTATATCCATTCTAAAAAGGTGCCCAAAACTGTGCAGCATAATCTAAATGAGGCCTAACCAAAGATATATAGAGTTGAAGAACAACCTGAGGACTTATTATTTATACTTTTTGGGATATGAAGCCAAGGATTCTATTAGCTTTTTTGCGAAACTTATGCACTATTTTTTTTCCCATTTAGTTTTGTGCCTTTCCTCATAATAAATAAAAGTATTGACTATTTAATTAACGCTTTTTGTGAAAGAACGAGCGGCCCTAGGTTGGTATAGAGTACTTTAATATTTTAAATCCCCCTAGACAGCCTTTAAAATCATTAAAATCTTTTTCTTGAAGATGCCTTAAGGTCAGGGGGTACACTGTTCAAAAGATCCTCTAAAAAAATTTAAAAGTAACTATACTCTCAAAATCACCTTCAACAGAATAAAGCGGCACCATTTAGTCTGCGGCGACATCTTTCCATACTCCACCAAGGACTGTCCTGCCTAAAACCCTTTAACCTCTAAACTTCTGCCTATAACTCTTTCAAATATCTTATAAAAAATAAAAAAACATCCTTCATCTTCTCATAATCAAAAATTCATGTTCATCTAGAAACTAACGGCTTGAAACCCCTTTACCAATTAACTGAGTTCTTTTAATGTGGCTCGGTTACTGTCGGGCCCCATTTTTGGGATTTTGCTGTTTTCAGACGGAAATAAAACAATTATCAGGATCTTCTTTGTCAGATCTTGGCACAAATTTAACTGTTTTGTCCAAATTATATATATATATATATATATATATATATATATATATATATATATATATATATATATATATATATATATATATATATATATAATAAAATTTTTTACCTGTTTCTTGTTTTGATAATTCTTTCTTGAGACCAAAAGGTTTCTAACCTTCTCTTCCTTGATCTTTGTCGTTCAAGCGCTCACATCTTTTTCTTTTAAGTAGGAAAATTTGCCAAAACATTTGCTTATTACAACAGAAATTACATATAACAAAAAATAAATCACAAAGCAAAGCACATATATTAAATTATTATTATATTTATAGAGAATTTTATTAATAAATAACTTCCTAATCATTAATGTGCACACACAAAAAATCAGGCACAAAATAATTGTTTATTAATTCCCTGAAAAGGTTTTATTACTATTAATATTTTATAATATAAATCCTTCCTTCATATATTGACTCTCCAGGTTTCAGATGTAATTATCACTTTAAATTTGATAACTGTCTCGGATATGGACTCCGTAAGGAGTTAGTACGTAAAAATGAAGGCTGGTGCCAGGGTAACCACGCTCTAGAGTTGAGTGAAAGTTTATTTTAGCCAACCAGAAAGTTGAAAGAATTATCCCCAACAATGTTAAAAATTTTTCTCCACCAACTAAAGGGGTAAGAAATTTCGGGTTTAAGCAAAAAAATTTCAGCCTCATAATTCAAAGAGTTTTCATTCTACTAACCACCGAATCCTGGTTTCCCCGGGGTTTAAGTCCTTCTGTTACCTGCTTAGGGAAGTGGTAAGTCAGTTTCAGGGTTCAGGAAATCAGGGAACAGGGTAGAAAAAGTCCAGTTTTTCAGGGACAAGGGATCCAGTCACCTCAAGTGGGCATGGTACCTTTAAAGTTTATAATTGTACCTGTAAAAGAGGGGGACCACAGCAGTATTAAAAGAGATACTTAAGGACCAGGCTGCTGCACAGGACTCTCAAGTACCCCAGTTAATATGCAGAGCTTGTATTGCAGTTTTACCCCAGAACACCAGCAAGTTCAACTGTTTTAGACCCTCGGATGGAGGTCTTTTTAAGTAAGTCCACAGTGTCTTTGCATCAAAATGAAGGTAGAGTGAAGGTGTTAAGTCTTTAAAAAAACGGATGGAGTTCATTCTCCCTATTGCGCAAGGATGTATTACAAGTGTCAGGGAAAATACTTACACTGGAAATATATATTATTAAAAGGGATTTCAGGATCCACTGTTAGGACTCCTGTACACAGATTTGGGGGGAGTCTGAATACCAGTCCGGGTATCTGCCTGTAGGTATTACAGAAGATTTACCTCTTGCAGGTGTTTTCCATCTACTAGGCAACATTGTTTTGGGTCTCCTCAAAAGTGAGGAATGTTTGGTTTGGAGGGACCCTGATTTACAAAGTTGTAAGGTAAAACTAAGCTACTGTCACTGAAAAATTTACATGTGTACTATGACTAGCCAGGTGAGCAAGGGGAAAAACTTCCATACTCGCCTTGATCTTTCTACTGACTGGTGACAGTTTGGGCCTGGGAGCCTGTTCTTGATTCTGATCTGCAGGAGACTCTGGCAGTGATGAACCGACCCAGGTGAAACCTGGATTGGGGGGAGGTCTCGATGCTGGCATAAGAGTGAATACCCTGACTCTGGAGGCAGCTCGGATGTGTGACACCCCGAAGGCTATTCAGAGGAAATGGTTCTCAAATTAACACAGGTTTATTTTGCAGGTTGAATTTGATGAGATGAGGAAATTTTGTTTTGAGAAAGTATGTGACCAACAGTTATGTCAGAGCCATTTGAGCATAAGGTTCTGACATGAAGGATATTTCAGTATTGAGAAGGGAGAGCTGGATAATAAGTGTTCACTAATCACTTCTTTCTATCAGGTTACCAGAGCCCATACCCCTTTTAATAATTTTGTGTATGTGGTTTGAGATTTCTGGTAAAAAAAAAATTGTCAGTTAGGTTTGCAAATTCAAACCAACTAGAAGTCAAATTTTATAAAACATTTTCATGTAGTTTTGAGAGACGTAAGAATAAATCTACCAATGTTTATCACTCTGAGAGTCAGAGGAAAGCAGAGTGGTCACCAGTCTCTCAGGACGATGCTGTTTGTTGCATCCTGAAGCAGAAGGACTTGGAAGAGGGTATTCCTCCCTTTAATTGCCGTGCAGGGAATCACTCTGAAATCATTAAGTCATAGGCTAGATGAGGATGGTCGTGCTGTTCTCTCAGCTTCATAGACTTTTTGGCTAAGATGAGGTGGATGGCACAGTAACCAGCCTTCCAGTCTGACCAGGATGACTATGTGGAACCATGAGTGGTGCTACATGATCTGGAGGCTAGACAGGAAGTGCTGGCTTGGAGCTGATTCCTGGGAATGTTCTGATAACAAGGAGCAATGAATGGTACCTGGTGGGGTAAGGTCTCTGGTGAAAATAAAGTCTACATACCCGATCAGAAAATGACTGAAAGTAATGTGCACATTGACTGGTTAAATGGGCATGAAGCTGAAGCAACAATCTGAGATACAAGTACAAGACTTTTAAAAGTCTACGTTTGTTTTTGATAAGAAAAGGCTTGGACAGTTGGTTCAGTCACCGTGCAACTTTGAAAATGTGTTTTGGGATGTTAGAAAAGGGGCACGAATCCCATGAGGAAAGTTGTTATGGGAAGGACTTGTGTATGGAGGAAGAGGTAAAGTTTTGTTTTCAAGATTTTTTTACTGTACTCAACGAGAATCAGGGGACATTGCCTTTCAAGGGTCTCACCCAAGATGACACCCTAAGCATGATCACTGACTGCCGCAAGGTAAATTAAAAGTAAGGCTGAAGGGTTTCCTCTTATGAATAATTTCATTGATGCACTGGATGCAAAAGTTGTGAGTATGTGCAGGGTTATGTGATTTACATGACCCAGTGTGCCAGTTATATATCTGTGTTTAAAAATGTACTCTACAGGTACTTTAATTATTTTTTGTATAACTTTAAATTTAATGTGAACTTGGTTTACACAGACTGGGTTTTGTAAAGTGATAATAGTGTTAGTGCTCCTGTAATGACTAGTCCCAATTTTGCACTGCTATTTTTTCTGCAAGTAGACGCCAGTTCTGTTGGTGTTACTGCTGTGTTGAAAAACAGCAGCAGGACAAGTTTGCCAGTACTTAAAAGTCACCAGAGAATCTATGCCACAACAGAAAAGAGGCTCTTGCTTGTGTTAACTGTGCAGAATTTTTCCAGTATAGTGATCACAGTCCTACATCTCCCTCACCTGCCGAGGAACCACACTCAAATTCTCACTTTGGTGATTCCTCATGTGAAGGGTACAGAGAATGTAGTTGCTCATTTATTATCTTGAGTATAATGTACATAATGTAGTGTGTAGAGAAAATTTCTCCAGAAAGGGGTATCAGCCCTTCAGCCCTTTCAGCCCCTTTCAGCCCCTGAGGGACTCAGCCCCCCAGAGGGGCTGATAGCCTCTCTTACTTCCGTATGATCAACAATTTAATTGAAGCAGATGACCAGTCAGAAGTCACGACTGTCTTCGCAAGAGACCAGTGTTGCAACCACAGTGTTGCAACCCCAGTGTGGGTTAATGAGAGAAAATGACTCTTACAGTAACAGGAAAATTAAGGAAAACCCTGCACCCACTATTTGCAATTTGAGGCTATGCATAAACTGTCATCTATGCCCAGACAACGAGAAATCAAGTTCTTGTATTGCTTCCCGTTGCAGCTTCTGGCAAGGAAGGAAAATGCTGGTTTCAGGAGATCCTTTGCAAGTCGGCGGTGTAAGGCCGTACCAAGGGGCGAGGCACCGCAGGGCAGATTGCTTCTACACCCTGCAAGGGGATACATTAACGCCGGATAATGGACAAAGAACACTAATCCGCGTGTTTTGTACCAAAGACAACTCAATATTCGCAGTAGAACGATTACAGGGAAGTGTGCTTAGCTTCCTGTAGTGACCATTACGCGAAATAAATCACAAGTATTGAGAACGTATGACAGTGCGAGTGTTGCAAATTTCCAGACTGAGTGGAGGGCGTGTGACATTCCTCAAAAGACACTATATCTTCAATCAAGATAACGGATATCTGGGTGACACTTAAGGGTTCGATACACATACCCAGGTAAGTCTGGTAGGCATGATTTTAGCTCAGTTAGCTGCGCAGCGGATAGCTAAAGCATAACCTAGCTAGTCTTCAGAAACACTCCATTATCTGCGAGCCATTGAGCCCAAAACCCATAAGTGTAATCGTCAGTATTCAGTTATTGAATGATATACTGACACAACGCTCCTCAGGGGCAATTACGTTTCCTCAACAGCTCCAGGGTTGTAGAACAGCTGTCTCACGTCGGAGGAGTCTTCTGGGTGCAGCTGCGGAAGGCTGAAACAGCAACAAAGCTAAGTATCCTCATTATTGTACAGATACATAGCTTATGCTTATGTTCTACAGAAAATTCTCTACATAGTATGTAAAACACTTTGCCATTTCTTGAACATTTCTAGGAGTGAGTTCTCTCAAATTCATTAATTTTATCGCACTCCAGTACATAATGACGCAGGGTGTGACAAAAGTCTATCTGGCAAAGTTTACATTTCGTTTGGTCTACATCTGGTGGTGGTGATTTAACCTGCCAAAGATACTTGTAACCCAGCCGGAGGCGGACGGTAGTGACATCCAAGAGTCTGCTTATTTTGTTGGATGCACCATAGACATGTGGCTCCTCCTGCATGATGGAATGATGATAGATGGACTGACTGGTGTCACTCTCCTTAAGTCTTAAGTCAATAAAGTTCAATTGAAGTTCTTTTCCTATTATTGTTCTCAAACTGCTAACTGACAAGCCAAGATTGTAATCTACCCCATCTTTGAAAGCATAAAACTTAGCCAATTTATCAGTTCTATCATGCATCTGAAGACCAATGTGAGATGGAATCCACAGCATGTGCACTCTGACTCTACTATCCACAATCCTACCATACCTGTGTCTGGCTTCTGACACAAGCATGCCACAATTTATACTTAATGAGTTGAGAGCATTTATGGATGGCAGAGAATCAGTTACAATTAAAGTGTCAACCTTAGATACATGGACGCATTTGAGTGCAAGGAGTATGGCAAACAGTTCTGTCTGAAGAGTAGAGGCCCAGTTATTGATGCGTGCTCCAATTTCTTTATGAGAGCCATCACTCTGCATGACAACAGCAGCACTACCAGCTGCACCAGTGGATTGGTGAACAGAACCATCAACGTAAATAATTTGTGAAAGAGTGTGCTGTTTGGCTACGTTATCACAGCTTAAGGCATCCTGTTTGGCTTCAAGACGAAGCTTTGGTTGTGATTTAAGAAGTAGTTTTGGGGGGAAATGGAGGAATGGTAGTTTGAAATGGGGTAATATCCCATGGAGAGGGGAAGTGCCGCTGTTACCTTACTTGACATAGATCGTGTAGCTGGTTCATGCGGAGGTCGGTTCCAGTTTTTTCGATCCATCTGGAGGGATGTTTATCAGTGCTGAGGAAAGTTTGGAGGGCTTCTGTGCAGGGGTTTGAATGGGCTAGCCTAAGCATATTGACCCCAATGAGGATATTTCTTTCAGTAACACGATCTCTGATGCTTGGAATATCAAGTTCTTTCCGCATATTTAAAATTTTGGTAGAACGATGGCATCCTAGGATGATCCTCATTGCTTCGTTCTGCAGTTTTTCCAGCCCTCCAAGCTTCCAGTCAGACACAAGAGCAAGTAGTAGCGCAGCATAATCAACCAATGATCTAATATAAGCAAGATGCATCATTTTCACAATTTTATCATTAGCACCATACCTGGGGTGAAACCCTGCCACAACTCTAAGTGCTCTCAGCCTTTCTTTGTATTAACGACAAAGTCTCGTTACAACAGGTCCAAGTAGTGGGACCTCAAAGCCTGTTTACATATTCTAGAAGACCCATCATGCAACTGGATCTGGCGAACTGTGCCTCTCAGTCGAGGAGTACGCCTGTTGAGTATCTTTGTTTTATCAGTAGAGATTATCAACCCCAGGTCCTGACACGAGGCTAGTACATGGTTAAGAATGCTTTGGGTGTTGGAAATCGGTGGTGTGAATCATTATATCATCAGCAAAACTAATCATATAATGATGGGGCTGGCTAGGCATTGCATTAAGTAAAGAATTAATTAGAATATTGAATAGGGTGGGACTGAGCACACCTCCCTGTGGGGTTCCAAATTCAAAATCTTTAGTTACACTTCTATGTCCCTGGAACAACACAGAAGACTTTCTATGTTGGATAGGTAGCCTTTAATCCAGCGGAGAAGCCATCCTCCAACATCCATTCTGGCAAGTTCACTAATGATTACATGTCTGTTGGCAACATCAAAAGCAGATTTAAGGTCAAGGAAGGTAGTGTATGAGCTGTCAGTGTGCAGAGTGAGAAAGGTGGTTATGCAATGATGCACACTCCTTCCATGCACGAAACCATGCAACCGGCAAGACAAAAATTGCTTAATTCTGTGCATGAGACGATTAAGAATCATCCTCTCGAATGTTTTACACAAGCAGCTAGTAAGAGATATTGGGCGAAATGAGTTTTGTTGATTGGGCTTTGGAATGGGAATAATGAGGCTGTTGATCCAAGATTTAGGGAACTCCCCAGTTACTTAGCTCATGTTATATAATTCAAGTACAGGATTACCTGGTACTCGACACAGCAATCTGAGTATGTTGTAAGTAATACCATCCTCACCAGGCGACGTGGTGTTGCCCTTAGAGCTGCATCAAGTTCAAAGTTAGTGAAAGGAAAGTTACAGTCATCTTCCTTGCTGAGCATAAAACAAATCAGTCTCTCCCGTGCATCATATTTGTCCATTAATTTCGCCTGTGTGACACTGTGAAGATTGTCATAGCTAGATGTGGCAGCCATGACAGTCTTCCCAGCATCACACAGGCGAAATTAATGGACAATATGATGCAAGGGAGAGCAGAGATGTGTGACAATGAACACTAATGTTCTTTAAAGAGAGAGTTTCTCAATTTATAATTTTTATATTGATGCAAATCGGATTACGTTTATATAATTAATATGTATACTTTTTATGTAATTAATATGTACAGAGGTAACCTAGGCAGCTGTATTTCTTTTTGTATCATGAATAGTATAATGCATCAACGTAGGTGTTTGGTCAACACTGAGTTGTGATGGTGAATTTTCCTAGTTTGTGTTTCATACTGCTATAAAGGATGACTGTGGCTCATTTGACGTAAAACCTGATCACTTTTACGTTAAACGATTTCACACATCTGCAGATTAGCAATGCTCATTTTCGGAATAATATATGTTTTGAGTTGATAAATGTTACTTTTGTTTTCCCATGTAAAACAAAATTGCACCTGGGCAATACCTGATGTAGTTTTCTTATTTTTGGTGAATTTTGTGTTTCCCCAGACTTTATGTTAATTTCCCGTTTCTTTTTTCTTGACTAGTCTGCAGATGAGTGGTTACAGGTGGCTGATGGAGACCAGTGGTGTGGGGGAGGGGGTATTATACAGGGTATTGTAGAAAATATACGAATAAAAAACGTTCCACATATAACGTCAGTTTACCGGTTTTGTTCGGAAACCAGACACGTATTAGTTCCGAAGACTAACGAGGACGGGAGAGGAGCAAGAGAGGTGTGTATGTGGCAGTACTGTAAGAGCGGCAGCTGGAGCGAGACGTCATGGTTTAGTGTTTGTGTAAGTGGGGGGGGGGTGATTTTCGGTACGTTTGTGCCAAAAATTGTTAAATAATTTTTGTATTTACTCTTCTGATATTTCCTTTAAGGCCCTAATGTGTGTAGGGGCCTGTGTAGTGGAGGTTGGTATACTGTACTTTAATATTTTAAATGCCCCTAGACAGGCTTTAACCCCTAGGCGCCAGCATTTATTTTTACGTAACGTAATAAATATGTTACACTAAGGAGGAGGTGAAGAGGCTGCTAAGTGAACTAGATATCTGAAAGGCGACCGGGCTCGATAACATCTCTCTGTGGGTCCTGAGAGAGGGAGCAGAGGAGCTATGTGTACCACTAACAACAATCTTCAACACATCTATCGAAACAGGGCGACTACCTGAGGTATGGAAGACAGCAAATGTAGTCCCAATTTTTTAAAAAAGGGGACAGACACGAAGCATTACACTACAGACTGGTGTCACTGACATGTATGCAAAGTCATGGAGAAGATTATCAGAAGAGTGGTAGACCACCTAGAAAGGAATGAGCTTACAAACGACAACCAGCACGGATTCAGAGACGGAAAATCCTGTGTCACAAACCTACTGGAGTTCTATGACAAGGTGACAGCAGTAAGACAAGAGAGAGAGAGAGGGGTGGGTAGATTGCATTTTCTTTGACTTTAAGAAGGTTTTTGACACAGTTCCACGCAAGAGTTTAGTGCAAAAGCTAGAGGACCAGACAGGTATAACAGGTAAGGCACCGCAATGGATAAAAAAATACTTGATGGGAAGGAATAAGCAAGTCATGGAATGTAATGAGGTATCAGAGTTGGCGCCTGTGAAGAGCAGGGCTCCGCAGGGGTCAGTCCTAGGACCTGTGCTGTTTCTGGTATAAATGAATGACATGACTTAAGGATTAGACTCAGAAGTGTCCTCTTTTCAGACAATATGAAGTTAATGAGAAGAATTCAGTCAGAGGATGATAAGGCAAGACTACAGAGGATCCGGACTGGCTGCAG
This sequence comes from Cherax destructor, assembly GCA_009830355.1. Classification (NCBI taxonomy): domain Eukaryota; kingdom Metazoa; phylum Arthropoda; class Malacostraca; order Decapoda; family Parastacidae; genus Cherax; species Cherax destructor. The sequence continues at coordinate 4,500 of WNWK01011648.1, read as the reverse complement.
GCCTGGTCCAGCAACTGGCGCTTGGAGTTCAACCCCACCAAGTAAAAAGGGCATAAAGATTGCTGAAGGGCAAAGAAGACCGCAGACAGAGTACAGTCTAGGGGGCAAAGATTACAAACCTCACTCTAGGAAAATTATCCTGGGTGTCATAATACCAACACATCTGAGCAGTACATCAACCAAATAACTGCTGCAGTATATTAGCTACTAGCTAACCTAAGAATAGCATTCCAACATCTCAGTAAGGAGTCGTTCCGAACACTGTACACAGTGTACGTCAGGCCTATATTGGAGTATGCAGCTACAGTTTGGAACCCACACCTGGCCAAACACGTAAGGAAATTAGAGAAAGTGCAAAGGTTTGCAACGAGACTAGTCCCAAGTTAAGGGGCATGTCCTACGAGGAGAGGTTAAGAGAATCCGACCTAACGACACTGGAGGACAGAGGGGACATGATAACGACATATAATATACTGAGAGGAATCGACAAGGTGGACAGAGACAGGATGTTCAGAGATGGGACACAACAAAGGGATCACAAATGGAAGGTGATGACTCAGATGAGTCACAGTGATGTTAAGTATTTCTTTAGTCATAGAGTTGTCAGGATGTGGTATAGTCTGGAAAGTGAGAGTGGAAGCACATATTACACACATAGCTTTAAAAAGAGGTATGATAAAGCTCACTGAGCAGGAGAGAGTGGACTTAGTGATGACCAGTTGTTATGCAGGTTTCTGCATGACATGTAAAAATATTGGAGAAGTGTGCCATAAATTTCATGTAATTAGAAAAATAGTAATAATAATGTATCACCGTTAGATAAATGTAAATCATACTTTTATAAATATGCTGTGCACTTTGTGAGTAATGTAAAATAAGTTTAGCTGTGAAATAAGAAAATCCAGCTAGGGATTTATTTTTTCCCGATATTTGTGGTGAGCGGGTGGCGTAGCTTGGGAGACACATGTGGCGGCATGTGTGAGCGGGTGGCGAGACGAAGCCTAGTTTCACCTAAGTTTGTGATGTTGTATTCCCTTTTGTAGCTACCTAGAACCATAGGCACTTTTATTTTGAGTCAGTACCCACCCTGGGCTCACACATGGTTGGGCCTCGGAAGGAAGAGTGTGACCTGAGGAAATAGGAGGAGATGGGTTCTGGATGAGGGTGTGGCTGGAGGGCCGACCCCATAGGACGCTGTTGTGTGTTTTGAAGTGACGATCAGGCCGCCCTCTCCGTCCTGTACGTTATTGAAGGGTTTGGCTAATTGAAATGTGAAGAGGTGTGTTTGGACTGTATATATTTCTAATCTAAGTAAATAAATGTATTTTTGTATTAGTAGGAATTTTTGTGTGAACCTTTTGATACCTCAACCCATTCGAGCACTAAACAATAGTAATATCATTTTACATAGGGGATAGACCTGGGAGGCCTAGTTTACGGGTGATTTGTGTAACTTTAACCTTTGCCCTTGGACAAGGCAGTGGCCTCAGATAAACCCTAATTTCAACACCAGTGAAGAGGCAGGGCCAGGAGCTATGACTCAACCTCTGCAATCACAATTAGGTGAGTACACACACACACACAACACAAACACACACTCACACAATAAAACACACAAACATAATCATATTAATCTCACTCACACTAACACACACAGGCTAACAAACACATTATTAACACACACCTGAGCTAACAACACAATAACACACACACAGGCTAATAACCATCAACACACACACAGGCTAACAAACACATTAACACACACACAGGCTAACAAACACATTAGCAACACACACTGAGCTAACAACACAATACTTCTTTGCTGACTATAAACATAACACACACAGATATAAACTTGTTCATAACACACACAGTTTACTAAACATTAATACATAAACAGACTAACAAACACACACACCCACTAATATTCACACACACACACACACACCTCTATACAAAGTTTACAGACTGCAGAAGAGAATTAAAGCATCCTATCAAGATAAAAAAAATAGGATCTCAAGGGAGGACGTAGGGCAAAGACGATGATGGTTAGTCTGAGAAGGAAGAATAAATAGAAAAACTCAAGATCAAAATGGAATGGGAGAATGGGAAAAAAGGCTGACAAGCTTTGCAATACAATGGTGGAGAAGATATGTGAAGAGAGCAATAATTAGAATTATGAGCTGGAGCTGCTGAGACAAAGATACAGAGCTTGGAGGAGGAACTGGAAGTGCTGAAACAGGATTTAAAGATGACCAAGAGGAGCAAGTTGCTGGAAATAGAAGCATCAGTGGACAATAGGTTGGAAGGAGCTAAGAAGTCTCTCATAAATTTATCAGGCTACCAGGGTGTCCAGGAAAATAGGAAACAACAAAGGATAAGCTTAAATCAGATTAAATTAGATGGAAAAGAAACGTAAGAGAAGATGAGTCAATAGTTATTCATGTGCTTCAGGAGGCTGATGGGATGATTTACAGACTGAAGACGTAAGAGGGAAAAAGACTGAGAGCATCATTGCAATAATAGGAGAGAGGACATGTACCAGGTAGCCAATTTTCACAGACTTGGTGGGAATTCAATGGAAAAAATCTGACCAGTCAAATTGACATTCAAGACTGAAGTGGTACGGAATAGGATACTAAAACAGAAACCACTGTTAAGGACTAATAATATCAGCAAGAGTACTCATACTGCGACAGAAACACAAAAGAGTGGGAACAACCAAGAACAGAGAAGTAAAGACATCAGTGAAAGGGAAGGAAAGAGAGACTAGACAGACATTGACAGACAGGAAAGCTCAGCCTCAGGAGAAAACATCAACCTAAATGTTCACAGAGCCCCTCAACCCCTACCACTAGCCTACAAACACAGTAACCAAGTAACTAGAAACAAACCACAAACCACAGCTCTCACCCCATCATTAATACCACCATTACAGTAGCCTTTCACTAATATCCCATCTTGCCTTCCACACCCTCATTCTGCACCAGCACCTCCCTCTTCTCAAAACACAGTATTGGAACGTAAGCTCAAGGTACATGATACACCAACGAGAGATGGAACAACAAGATTGAGGTGGCAGAACGAATTATTGAATCATCCTGGACATCACAGCATTCATGGAGACAAAACTCACAGGGATGATAACAAATTGGAACCCCAATGGATATCCCATCCTGAGAACAGATATAGAGACAGAGGAAATAGGAGTTGCAATGCTCATTAAAAATCATTGGAGTTTTGAAGAAATGGGAGGATAGGATAGAGGGAAGCAGATGACCCCATCTTGGGTGCTTCAAAGGGGCCCCCGGGATGATAAAGTGATGTGAACAGCAGAGACCAAGACAAGAGTATGATGAGACCAATAAAGCAATGGTGAAAACATTAGCCAGGGGGCCCAAAAAAGGGCCCACGTGGGTAGGAAAAAGTTACTCATCATAAAAAATTTTACAAGGAGTTTAAAAGGGAAAAAACCCGAGCCACATGGGGGATAAAAACTGGGGGCCCCTAAAAGCTGGAGACAGTACTAAAAAATTCTCCCATTTTGTTAGAGAGAGAGAAAAAAGAGAAAAAGATAGGGGATGTTCACAAACTTTCTATTCCCCTTTTTAAAAAAAAAGACCCCTAGGGGATATTACATAAAAAGGGGCCTTTGGGGATCACGTGGTCCTGAGTTTCGAAACCCCTTTTAGAGTTAACAGTAAATAAACAGCATAAAAAGGGCGGGAGAAGCCAAACTAAAAAAAGGGGGTTTTCCCCGGTTTGAGGCGATTCCTGAATGAGGTGCAGTGGGATAGAATCAGAGGAAAGACAAAAAAAAAAAAGTGGAAAAAGTGACCCAAAAAAAAAGGGTGGGAAAAAAGGGAAATTCCCCCAAAGGGGGGCGAAAAAAAAGGGAAAAACCCCAAAAAAGCCGTGGTTTACCTGGAGGTGTAAAGGCCAAACCAATTCTATAGCATGGAAAAAAATTTTAGAGGCCTCAAGAAAACAACAGTTTTTAGAAGAACCCCCAAAAAAAGAAATGGGGAAAAGGAGAAAATGGGAATATAAAAATGACATAACATTAAAAAAAAATCTGACCCAAAGTTGGTTTAAAACCCTCAGGAGGAAAAAACAAACCCAAATACCCAAAAAAAGGGGGGTCACAGTGACCAGGAAGTATGTGAAAACGCACAAATTTGGGAAATATTCACTGGAAACAGAAATATAACAGCAAACCAAAAGGGGGGAGGGTGCACCAGAAATGCTGGAAAAATAAAAAAACCAGGGGGGGAAGAAACTGCTAGGTGAAATAGATATCCCAAAAGGGGGGGGGGCCCAGATAACATCTCTCCATAGGTCCTTGGGAGGGGGCAGAATCTGTGTGTGACACTAGCAGCAGGTGTGGAATCAGCAAATGTGCTCCCAAATTTTTTAAAAAAAAAGACAGACAGGCAGCATTACGTGTTTGACATGTATAGTATATAAAAAAAATGAAAAAAGATTATCAGGGGAAAGGGG
>WNWK01011647.1:0-63498 GCA_009830355.1 Cherax destructor | reverse complement strand
GGGGATATAGTGCTGGGGTGGTTGGTATTTTTGTTTAATAAATGTATGAAAGAGGGGAAGGTACCTAGGGATTGGCAGAGAGCATGTATAGTTCCTTTATATAAAGGGAAGGGGGATAAAAGAGAGTGTAAAAATTATAGGGGAATAAGTTTACTGAGTATACCAGGTAACGTGTATGGCAGGGTTATTATTGAAAGAATTAGAGGTAAGACAGAGAGTAGGATTGCAGATGAGCAAGGAGGCTTTAGAGTGGGTAGGGGATGTGTAGATCAAGTGTTTACAGTGAAGCATGTATGTGAACAGTATTTAGATAAAGGTAGAGAAGTTTTCATTGCATTTATGGATTTAGAAAAGGCATATGATAGAGTGGATAGGGGAGCAATGTGGCAAATGTTGCAAGTGTATGGAATAGGTAGTAAGTTACTGAAGGCTGTAAAGAGTTTTTATGAGGATAGTGAGGCTCAGGTTAGGGTGTGTAGGAGAGAGGGAGATTACTTCCCGGTAAAAGTAGATCTTAGACAGGGATGTGTAATGTCACCATGGTTGTTTAATATATTTATAGATGGAGTTGTAAAAGAAGTAAATGCTAGGGTGTTGGGGAGAGGGGTGAGATTAAATTATGGGGAATTAAATGCAAAATGGGAGTTGACACAGTTACTTTTTGCTGATGATACTGTGCTTATGGGAGATTCTAAAGAAAAATTGCAAAGGTTAGTGGACGAGTTTGGGAGAGTGTGTAAAGGTAGAAAGTTGAAAGTGAACATAGATAAGAGTAAGGTGATGAGGGTATCAAACGATTTAAATAAAGAAAAATTGGATATCACATTGGAGAGAGGGATTATGGAAGAAGTAAATGTTTTAAGTTATTTGGGAGTTAACTTGTCAGCGGATGGGTTTATGAAGAATGAGTTTAACCATAGAATTGATGAAGGAAAAAAGGTGAGTGGTGCGTTGAGGTATCTGTGGAGACAAAAAACGTTATCCATGGAGGCAAAGAAGGGAATGTACGAACGTATAGTGGTACCAACACTCTTATATGGGTGTGAAGCATGGGTTGCAAATACTGCAGCTAGGAGGAGGCTGGAGGCAGTGGAGATGTCCTGTCTAAGGGCAATGTGTGGTGTAAATATTATGCAGAAAATTCGGAATGTGGAAATTAGGAGAAGGTGTGGAGTTACTAAAAGTATTTGTCAGAGATAACAAAAAAGGCACAATACCGTGACTGAACATACACAAATCCGACATATAAAGAGAGAGCTTACGACGACGTTTCGGCCCGAAACGTCGTCGTAAGCTCCTCTCTTTTTATATGTGCGGGTTGTGTGTGTATTTGTCAGAGGGCTGAAGAGGGGTTGTTGAGGTGGTTTGGTCATTTAGAGAGAATGGATCAAAGTAGAATGACTTGGAGAGCGTATAAATCTGTAGGGGAAGGAAGGCGGGGTAGGGGTCGTCCTAGAAAAGGTTGGAGGGAGGGGTAAAGGAGGTTTTGTGGGCGAGGGCTTGGACTTCAGCAAGCATATGTGAGCGTGTTAGATAGGAGTGAATGGAGACGAATGGTTTTTGGGACATGACGATCTGTTGGAGTGTGAGCAGGGTAACATTTTGTGAAGGGATTCAGAGAAACCAGTTAATTGATTTAGTTGGACTTGAGTCCTGGAAATGGGAAGTACAATGCCTGCACTTTAAAGGAGGGGTCTGGGATAGTGACAGCTGGGAGGACTATTCTCAGCTGTCGTATCTGAGCGCCTCTGCAAAGACAGTGATTATGTATAAGTGTGGTGAAAGTGTTGAATGATGATGAAAGTATTTTCTTTTAGGATTTTCTTTTTTGGACACCCTGCCTCGGTGGGAGACGGCCGACTTGTTGAAAAAAAAAAAAATATATATATATATATATATATATATATATATATATATATATGTCGTGCCGATTAGGTAAAACTGGTCAATTAGCAAGAACTCATTTAAAATTAAGTTCTTTCTAAAATTTTCTTATACGTTTAAAGATATATTTTTTCATTTATGTTAATGTAAAAATATATAATTTTGTACCAAGAGAAACTTTGAAAACCTACCTAACCTTATTACAACAAGCGCAATTTAATTTAGCCTAACCCAACTGAATATATTTTAGATACGTTAACATTAATTTAATAATAAACAAACACAATGAAATATATTTTTTCGTTAGGTTCAGAATGATTTTTGCGAAATTATTGCATCACAATTTTGCTTGTCTTATATGGCAAGAAGAGCGTTGCTATTTAGTAAATGCAGTTTTACCTAATCGGCACGACATATATATATATATATATATATATATATATATATATATATATATATATATATATATATATATATATATATATATATATTAATATATATAATATATATATATAATATATATAATATATATATATATATATATATATATATATATATATATTATATATATAATATATATATATATATATATATATATATATATATATATATATATATATATATATATATATAATATATATGTATATATATGTCGTGCCGATTAGGTAAAACTTGCGATTTTGGCTTAAATAGCAACGCCCTTCTTGCCATATAAGACAAGTGAAAATTTGTGTATGCAATAATAATATATATATATTATTAACACATCGGCCGTTTCCCACCAAGGCAGGGTGGCCCGAAAAAGAAAAACTTCCATCATCATTCACTCCATCACTGTCTTGCCATCAGTTCTTTAAACTTATTTGTCCTATATTGCATTGTCGAAACAAAATAAACTTTTGTCTCTCTTACATAAATCGGTTGCTCTAATCCAGAATAAATGAGCATACGTAATGTTACTTATGTGTGTAAATATCAGGGACAAGTTAATGTATAACAAACCGCACTTATCGCATTTGTCTGAGTGGAGTACTTGTTTGCGTGTGCATTTGTGTGCGTGCCCGAGTGTTTACCGTAGGTGCGTGCCTGTTTCTGCCCTCGATTATTTACGTCTGTGGGGGACAAAGGTTGATTTCAACTCCTGGGTTCAACCTCTCAATCTTTCCTTCGACTGACACAAGTAATTTAAAATTTCTTTCATTTTATAAAATATCCCTTCACTCCCCAGTTGTTTACACTTTATTATGCTTATGAGAAAGTTTTCCGTATGCTATCTCTTTGGATCATTTAATTTCTAGCTTTCTTTTGTACTAATTCCTCGTGTGTAATCTGTTTTTTCCTGTTTTATTATTAACCGTATATCACAATTAACCCTCAAATTGGAAGTGAAATTAAACCTGGATGACATTTTGCCCGGTTGTGTTATTATCATGTCCCTAAAGGAAGAAAGTTTACAGTAATATCAAGGCAATCGTCAGTGTGAATGTAGTCAAGGTCAGGTCAAGTCATGTGTTCTGAAAATTATGGTTTTGACGGTGTTCTGAAAATTATAATTTTTGACAATGTTTTAGTTAATATTCATGTTAGAATTATTGCTTATTAAGGTCGAGTCAACAAGAGAGCGTTTGCGAAGCTTCGAGAGATAAAAGATAATTCTTCAAAATGATAGATTTTTAGGATCAAATTCCAGTAGGCTCATGCCACAGTAATTCCCAACCAATGATTGGAATGAAGCTCGCATCGTTTTTTATCTTTACGCTAGAGTGCAAAAAAACTCTGAACTAGTTTTGGGCAGAAAAGCAATTGAACTGTTAGTCATTTATACAGATGCCATTAACTCTGTCCACGTCGAATGTTCATCACATTCTTGGATTTATTTCCACAGCACCATTACTAGCCACTACCTTTATTACTACCAACACCACAACCACTCATTACTAACAAATTCCATTTCTCCTGTGTGTGTGAGATACGCCATCCTGAGAGATTGTAATTCAAAGTAATAGTAACTCCAATCAGTACTCAGGTACTTCCGCAGCACCTGAATTCTTACTGGAATACTTGAAGATGTCCCCATTGCACTACTGAAATCTTTCAGCTCAGGCGGACATATTTTATTCATGTAAGAAACCCATCCTGTGTGTTACAACTGAGAAATATAACTAGCTTTTGTTACCGTGATGTACATATATAGAATAGGGTAGCAGCACACAGCAGATGTAACCAATTTCGCTAAAAATCTACTAACCACCTCCATCCCACGATTCATTACAAGTGCCGCCATACACCAGCGTCAACACCACTGAAACAACCATTCCCTACTACTATAACCTCCTCACCAATTCCACAAACACCACTAGAGACCACCAACACACCCTTCGCCAGAGGTAGAGTCACATTGGCCGTGTAGGAGCCGTTGGTGCATAATAATGTCCACTCAAGATGCAAGTGGATCAGGTTGGGTGTCCTCAGTATTCTGTTTTGGATGAGAGAGTAACCAAGAGCATTCGATGTAGGGCTCCAACATTTCGTGGTATTCGTGGCCACAAACACAGACACAGACACGCACACACACACACACACGAGGTATGATAAAGCTCATGGAGCAGGGAGAGCAGAGACCTAGTAGCGGACAGCGAAGAGGCGGGGCCAGGAGCTGAGTCTCGACCCCTGCAACCACAATTAGGTGAGTACACACACACACACACACACACACACACATACACACATACACGACCCCTGCAACCACAATTAGGTGAGTACACACACACACACCGCCCTGAAGGGATCACCATTTATCCTTGGAAGAATGGCAAGCTTTTAGCATGGGACTATAGCTGCTTGTCGACGCTGGCTGACACCTACATCCGTCACAGTGTTCGGCAACAGGGAGGTGCTGCAGATCACAGGGAGAAGTACAAGATCAGCACGTACAGAGACAGAGGCCATCAGTATCAACTTGTTCCAGTGGTATCAGAGACCTTGGCATCATGAAGAAAGAACGCTACATGTTTCCTTAAAGAAACAAGATCCAGATTCATTGACACCACCAGGGACCCAAGGGCGGCCACATTCATGTTCCAGTGCCTCAGCGTAGTCATCCAGAGAGGAAATGCTTGCTGCGTACTGGGCTCTCGTCCAGCTTCAGAGGAGCTGGAGAAGATCCATAATCTTTAATGCATTATGCTAAAGTATCCATGTTTGTGATTTTTAAATAAATTGTCCCTGACTTAAAAAATATAAATGTATATAATGGGTGGTAGGAGAAGACTAGTGCCCATACGGCTTCTAGGAAGGGTCTTTTAGACTATTCTTAGAAGACATTTCACTTACTTCTCCGAGGGTAAGGAACTCCATATTTTGCACAAGAGGTGGACAATAAAATTTTCTCTTATACGTTTAAAGATATTTTTTCATTAATGTTAATGTAAAAATTAATTTTGCACTAAAATAAACCTAGAAAACTTACCTAACTTTATTATAACAAGCGCAATTTAATTTACCTTAATCCAGCTAAATATGTTTTAGATGATTTTACAGTAATTTAATAAACAAACACAATTAAATATATATTTTTCGTTAGGTTCAAAATGATTTTTTTGCGAAATTATTGTATACATAAATTTCCGCTTGCGTTATTCGGCAAGAAGAGCGTTGCTATTTAAGCCAAAATAGCAAGTTTTACCTATTCAGCAGGATATATATATATATATATATATATATATATATATATATATATATATATATATATATATATATATATATATATTTTTTTTTTCCACCAATTACCAACCCAACATTCCCTAATCACACCAATAATGACTCTACCCACCATGCAGGTTGAGCCAACTTTCCCTGATATGACAGATTCCACCGGTGACTTACCCTCCTCCTATTTCCATTATTATACGCTTCTCTACTCCCATGTAATCACTGAAAAGTATTTCAGTTGAAGGACGAAATACAATCTATCAATCGTGTTTCTGTCCCTAAGTAGCCGGGGATCGAACCCTCGTTGCTTTAAATAACAAAAAGGCACAATACCGTGACTTTGTAAATGGTCCAAGTCGGGCCGGAACGTCGTCGTAAGCTCCTCTCTTTTATATGTGCGGGTTGTGTGTGCCTCGTTGCTTTAGCCCGCCTCGTGGGAAGCAATTCAAAATTCACGACACTCTTAACCACTGGATCAAACAATCCTACATGAGTATATATATTGCTCGTACTTTCCAGGTCAGTCATAAAAATGTGTCACATTCACCTAGGAGGCACTGGTTTTACCTTTTTCACTATATAAGCAGACCAAGGTGGTATGAGGATTGAAGAAACGCTCCAAAAAATCTAGGTATGATAAAAGGATCTGAAAGCCAATCAAAAAGTAATCCCGGATGATTGGAGGAACCTGAGAACCGATCCACCATAGTCTCTCCTACGCTACCTTGAGTACACAAGGTCCTGGACGCTGCAGGTGGCCGCTTTTGTCGTGTTATCGTTATTGTTGTTGTTGCTGCTCTCGCTGTAACAGTTGTTGTTGTTGTTGTTGTTCCCGCTTCTGCTGCTGCTGTTCCTGCAGATGTTGTTGTTGTTGTTGTTACAGATAAAATTGTATTACAGAATTTTATATATCGTGGGCCATTCAACGGTAGGAATTGAGTATCCACGATCTTCTTTCTTCTATCACTAGCAACAAGAGCGATATTTGCATTATCCGAAGCTATTGAGCCGTCACCTGCCATATATCATCCACATCGCAGCTAAAACTCAATATGAACGAAAAAAATATCTTGTTTCCTTTACACTTCACACTTTACATTAGATCCTCATATACGAGTATATTGGAGAGATTTGCATAATGTGTTATCTGTTCATAAGATTTTTTTTTTTTAGAGATTTGGCTTATATTTGCTGCGTTATTCTGCTGTTACGGGGACATGAAAACAGAAGGCACCGGCTAGACCTGGGGGGTTGGGGGGAAATGAGATTATACGATAGTTTCAGAATAATTTTCTCTGTGTTGCTTTAATGAAATTAGTTAGGAATGCGTAACTAGAGAATCTTGTTTTTAGAACGTTCTAACACTGAAACATTAAGAAAGAAAGATAGAAAAGTAAGAGATTATACACACGGTTTATTATGTAAATTGTTAATCACGTTAACCTCAAACACGAGAAAAGTTTACGTATTTACTATGTAAATGAGAAAAGTTGGAGAAGTTTGACTAAATTAGTGTGCAATTACCTATTTCTATTTGTCTTTTGTTGATGTTTACGAGATAAAAATAGTAATAAAGATAATATACGTATATATATGTCGTGCCGAATAGGTAAAACTTGAGATTTTGGCTTTAATAGCAATGCTTTCTTGCCGAATAAGGCAAGCAAAAATTTGTGTATGCAGTAATTTCGCAAAAATCATTCTGAACCTAACGAAAAAAATATGTTTCATTGTATTTGCTTATTATTAAATTATTGTAAACTTATCTAAAATATATTTAGTTGGATTAGGTTAAATTAAATTGCGCTTGTTATAATAAGGTTAGGTAAGTTTTCTAAGGTTCATTTGGTACAAAATTATTAATTTTTGCATTAACATAAATGAAAAAAATATATATATCTTTAAAATATAAGAGAAAAAATTAGAATACTTGGAGAGTATATTTGGATTGGGTTTCGAGGGTCAACGCCCCCGCGGCCCGGTCCGAGACCAGGCCTCGACTTGATTTTAAATGAGTTCTTCCCAAATGACCAGTTTTATCTATTCGGCACGACACACACACACATATGCAATCACAGAAAACAAATGATGCATAAGCAGCTTAACTACAATGGATGGAAATTAAATTCCAAGCATTCTTCGTGGTCTCTCAATGACATTCTCAATTACATTAAAGTAATGGGTACCTATTTACTTTACAGAGAGATGTATCATACACAAACACCTGACATATCAAAGCCAAGACACATTAAATTTGGTGACTGAATTATTGTGGAGAGTTTTAAAAAAAATACGCATCAGCAACCCAGATTGTCACATTTTTGTCATTTAATCTGTTACGTAAACATTTAAAATCTCATTAGTAATAACAATGTGCCTGATGGATGCTCAAGCCTCTACCAGTCAGAGCCTCCTTCACATCCCTCCCTCATTCCGGCTCTTCCTGGGGCTATCTAGTTGGCACTTTACTGTCAGACTTAGAGATTGAGCTTATTCGTCTCTTATACTCAGACGTGATATTCACTGGTTCATATCTAACTGATTCCTCATATTCAGTTCTTGCTTGCCTTATGTCAGCACAAATGTTCCCAGTTCCTAGCTGAGTGTATCTATGCGTCCCAACCAGTCATATCCATATCCCTCTGTATGTTCGTGTAATGTGTACCTCAGAAATGGGTTCAGGTTGTCTGTAACTCTACCAGAAGCCTACAGCTATCCGCAACCTATTGCTATCATCAGGCTACAACTACCAACAACCTACAACTATTAGCAGCCTACGACTGCCACCAACCTACACCTACAACCAACCTACACTTACCATCTAGGAACCAACGTCAGTATGCAGTTTCCAGCAACGTACAGCATCGTACAAGTACCAGCGAAGTAAATGGGCGGAAATGTTTGTGTGTTTATATCGTGCTGAAACAAACGCAGTGATAATCGTTAGAAAAATAGCGTTGTTACTATGAAGACGAGTTGCCTGAAGACTCTTCTCTCGCTGTAGTCTAATTTTGAGTCCTGATCGTTGCCTCTGAGTGACAACCCACTCAGAAAATTACTTAGGTTTTTTTTAGCGGATTAATACAGCTAATAAACTTACTAACGAACCATTTTAGAGTCTCAGGACTCACTGGCTGTAGAAGCTGCTACGAGGCATCGCAAACAACAGGGTAAAGCAATTTTGTCCGATTTTAGTGACGAGGAATTATGTCCATTTTACAGCCTGGGAAATGTGTGTATCTAGATGGGTGTCGCTTATAAATGTTGTTATTGCCCATATAATGTTATTTATTATATTACTAATTTATACTTTCTGTTGATGGGGTAACCCGTCACCTGACAGATGAATCACCGGTACTAAAACTCGATTACTCACCGTACCTTACACAAATAAAAACACAGTTGCGTTGATAGTTTTCATCTGTTACTATGCAATAAGATCACAGAAAACAGGTGATATTACAATATGCAGAACAACCACTGTGAAAAGAATAGTGAACTTCCAAGCACTTTCGTGATTTCTCACAGTTCCTTGATAATGTGAGAAATCATGAAAGCGCTTCGAAAATTCACTGTAATTTTCACAGTGGTTGTTCTTTCTTCTGTTACTATATAACAGATGAAAGTTATATCTGGGATTGATAGAAGCAAAAAATATATTATTCCTTTCCCAATATCTGTCCTAACACTTCAGCGGAACTCGTAATGATCTCTCGTTACCTCCTGCTGATTCTCCCAGGGAAACAGCATTCATCGACCTTGAGCGTGTGCACTTAATTACTGAGAGTAGGGCGCCATAGCAATACTTCAAGATTATAAAGAGATTTTAGAAGAAAATATAAACACAAACTTAGATAAAGAACTGACTCACAAAATCGTAATGACACGCTTGCAACAAACCATACCACGGGAAGGGATAGAACCCGCGATCAGAGAGTCATAAAACTCCAGACCGACGCGCTAGCCAGAACTTCAGCGGACTGAAGAGAAGCGATGAGTCTTCATCTTTGCTGAGCAATTATAAGGTGAAAACATTGAGAACATCTGCTCCTCTCACACAAGTAAAACAGGAGTTTTGACAATCACAGTAATTAATGTTTTTAATGTAAAGAGAATAAACGTGGCTAAAGTTAATTTATATATATATATATATATATATATATATATATATATATATATATATATATATATATATATATATATATATATTTGTAACAAATCTGTTAATACTGGTTAATCGGCAATAATTCCTCAGTAATAACAAAAGACCCATTTTCATTATCAGCCTCACGTCGTTTTAGCAAGAATCTCTTCATGTTACTATAATCACGGACAAGCGCTAAACCAATAGGGTCGTACAACACCTGGGAATGGAAGGCAATCAGGTTTTAGCCAAGAATGGTAAGAGTGTCTCTTGTTTCATAGATCAAGAACCCTTCACCAGCCTCAAGACAATCCTTGGAAGCCGCTGGAGTCAGCGATAGTGAGAAACAATTTATTTTTCCTCTATACAAATCTTTAAATTAATTTCTGAATTTCCAGAAAACTTCCAGTGGCGCTGAGCCCATGCTGTTAACTCAAGAGTGTATTGATTTTACCAGAAAATTTGTGCAAGAGGGTGGTAGGTCCACGTCTTGAAGAAAGCGAGGATACTCCCCTGTCTTATGATACAGGAAGACTATCAGTTGATTGGTTAACTGGGTTCAAAGCCTATCGACTACAAAGTGTCATTAAGGATGCGTGTAACCTGTTTACCGCCAGTCTAGAATACTATAATCCATAAAGCAGGGATTAAAGTAAGCTCCTAGTATTTACACTTAAAGACATTCACCTCTCGGAGTATATCTGCTTTCTCAGTTAATTCAGTAATTATATTCATAATATTCTGAGCAGCCAGTAGTTACAGGTAGTCGTGGTATCTGAAGTTGTGGATCCTGAAGATTCTTTAATTGCTTTTTGTCATTTCCCAATTTACTCATTTCTAACATATCTGATAGCGATTTTTTTTCACATAACTTGGGTGGGTATAAGTTGGAACTGACTAGCTTGGGCCAGTAGGCCTGCTGCAGTTCTCCTTCCTTTCTTCTTCCGTGGGTGTGACTTGGACCTGCCTAGCATGAGCCAGTAGGCCTACTGCAATGCTCCTTCTTCCTTATGTTCTTATGTTAAGAGGACACGTATCGGAGGACGTTGTACAGAGACACAAACAAAGCAAATTTGCTAGTCTTGTATCGTGTGTTGTGGCTTTTTTGTGAAGAAAACAATATAAACCAGCCTGACCTTTGCCCCCTCCGTTGTAGAGGAAATTGAAATGTCAGGGGCCTGACGGTGGCCCGTCATTGCGAGTTTGGCGAAGAATTGCAAAACCACAAACACTGAATATTTTGATCTCATACTCCACATGTCGTTGCCTGTGTTCATTCGTATATTTTTTTTACGTTAGCCAATGGCATCCAAAGTTCCATTTTTTTTTTTTATTAAAAATCAAATACAGAGATCCACACTCTGACAAGAACAAGCAAACACACATACACGCACACGCATACACACACACGCATACACACACACACACACACACACAGGAGCTATGACTCGACCCCTACAACCACAACTAGGTGAGTACACACACAAACACACACACACACATACATAAACACGCACAAATACAAACACTCGCACACACAAGCGCGCGCACACAACACAATCACATACACATATATACACACACACATACACACACACATACACACACACACACATACACACACACACACACACACACATGGAATCGTTCAATACACTGTACACCGTGTACGTCAGTCCCATACTAGAGTATGCAGCACCAGTCTGGAACCCACACCTGGTCAAGCATGTCAAGAAATTAGAGAAAGTGCAAAGGTTTGCGACAAGGCTAGTTCCACAACTCAGGGGACTGCCCTATGAAGAAAGGTTGAGGGAAATAGGACTAACAACACTGGAGGACAGAAGGGTTCGAGGAGACATGATAACGACATACAAAATACTGCAGGGAATCGACAAGGTAGATAGTGACAGGATGTTCCAGAGAGGGAACACAGAAACAAGGGGACACAACTGGAAGCTGAAGACTCAGATAAGTCAAAGGGATGTTAGGAAGCAATTCTTCAGCCATAGAGTAGTTAGGAAGTGGAATAGTCTAGCGAACGATATAGTGGAGGCGGGAACCATACATAGTTTTAAGACAAGGTATGATAAAGCTCATGGAGCAGGGAGAGCAGAGACCCAGTAGCGGACAGTGCAGAGGCGGGGGCAGGAGCTGAGTCTCGACCCCTGCAACCACAATTAGGTGAGTACATACACACAGCAGTGATGGCCGAGTGGTTAAGGCGTCTGACTAGAAATCAGATGGGGTCTTCCCGCGTTGGTTCGAATCCTACTCACTGCGAGATCGGTAATTTCTGGAGAATAATGTAGTGGAGACAGGATCCATGCATAGCTTCAAGAAGAGATATGATCAAGCTCTTGGAGCAGGGAGAGAGTGGACCTAGTAACGACCAGCGAAGAGGCGGGACCAGGAGCTACGGCTTCAAGAAGAGGTATGATAAAGGTCTTGGAACAGGGAGAGAGTGGACCTAGTTAACGACCAGCGAAGAGGCGGGGCCAGGAGCTACGGCTCGACCCCTACAACCACAAATAGGCGAGTGTACACTCACACTTTAATAGTTTAAAACTGGCGAGTACACACACACACACACACACACACACACACACACACACAAAGGCTAAGTGTCTATCGATAAGTGTCTTTGACAACTGGCAATTTACTATTTAACTCATGGATTATACTGCGCAAGAAATTCATATTCTTCAAAACGGGAAATTTTCTTCTCCATTACTGCGTACAGTAATGAAGAAGCTTCAGGCACAGGATAAGCTTTTAGTACAACAACGCTTCACTCTCTGTAGAGCTTTATTAAATTAATGACTCAAGCTCTACAGTGAGCGAAATGTCATAGTATCAGATTTTCTTTTTAACTGTCTTATACCCAACCATTGGTGGTCACGTGCTGGGAGCAACCATGGGTGGCCAGTAGCTGGGAACGACCATGGGTGGTCAGGTGCTGGGAGCAACCATGGGTGGCCAATAGCTGTGAACGACCATTGGTGGTCAGGTTCTGGGAGCAACCATGGGTAGCCAGTAGATGGGAAC
Source organism: Cherax destructor (assembly GCA_009830355.1). Lineage (NCBI taxonomy): Eukaryota > Metazoa > Arthropoda > Malacostraca > Decapoda > Parastacidae > Cherax > Cherax destructor. The sequence continues at coordinate 50,714 of WNWK01011647.1, read as the reverse complement.
GACCATTGGTGGTCAGGTGCTGGGAGCAACCATGGGTGACCAGTAGCTGGGAACAACCATGGGTGGCCAGGGACTAAGAACAACAATGGGTGGCCAGGGACTAGGAACAACCATTTGTGGCCAGTAGCTGGGAACGACCATGGGTGGCAAGGGACTAGGAACAACCATGGGTGGCCAGGGGCCTGGAGAACCCATGGGTGGCTAGGGACTGGAAGGATACTGTTAATTGCAAATTTATAATTAATTCATTGATTAATATTACTGGAATGTCTAATGAATATAATTTTGTTTCATCGTTAATTAGATATTATTATTATTATTATTATTATTATTATTATTATGTTAGATTTACATCCTATCGACTGTGTGGGTGTCATTAAGGCTAAGGGTAGGTTCGTCAGGACACCGGACAGGTGTTTCCTGAAAATTTCAAGATTTATCCCTCATTGTCAATGCCTTAGAATATACGCATCTCTTGAATTGCATACCCTGAGAGATATAAAGATTTTAATGTTGCACTTTGATATATATATCCCCAATAACTTCAGAACAGTCACCTCCCGGTTATATACCCTTAGTAACACACCTATCGATGTATATACCAACAGATGCTCACACCTCTCGGTGTATATTCCCTAGTGCCATTTAGGTGTTTCCATAGCCAAATGACTGCAATAATTACCAAATGCTTGCCATTAAACTTAATGTGGATCATAAAGCATAGGAAAAAATCCATTATTTGTTTTAAGACTCTGACAATTCATGTAAACATTGCGCCCTAATGTTTTTTATATTCATGAGTAATAAATTACCTTTGAAAATCGGATTTATATTTGTAATGCCCTTAAATGTGCTGCCATGTCTGAGGGGCTATGATATTAAATGTTTTCCAGGTTATGCCGGTTCGAATTGTTAAATAATTTTGGAGGGACCAGAGCGTCTTTCAGTATATATGTTGAGAGTTTATTAAAGAATGGATTTAAAAATATCTATGACGGGAGTTTACATGTGGCATGGTGTAGTCGATATGTTTGCAACCCTTCAGGCGTAACAGAAAGAATATGGTAAAGACAGAATTTCCGACAATATGTCAGGTAAAAGGACACGTGTGCAACTAATGAAGTCTTTTGGCAACGTTTCGCTTTCCAGGAGCTTTGTCAAGCCTTTGTCACGGCTTGACAAAGCTCCATTTGCTACAATAAAATGATTCATTAGTTACACATGTGTTCCTTTACCTAACAAAAAGTATGTGGTCTGTATGCATCCGAATTCTTCTCCAATATGAATATTGTATATAATTCTTGGGTATTTACTGGTAATTCAACAATTACACTCGCTTTAGGGTCCTATTATATTTTTTCGACCTTAATTCATGTAAGGAGACACCAGAGGAAATGAAAAAGATGAAAAAAGAGAATGATAGGAGAAAATAAGGAAGAGGATAAGGATCAAGGAAAGTGTAAGGATTGCTGGAAACAGCAAGAGCGGCTGCTAGTAGTGTCACTACCACGTTGCTAAGCGCTCTAATGACAGGCTGTCTCGTCTCATCTGGGTTCTCTCCTCACTGCACTAATAAACCCAACATAGACGAGTGGGTTGCCTTCAGCTCTCATAACATGATCAACCGTCGTTCTATTCAGAATTCACTCATACTGTTTAAAAACCCAGAGCATAAATAAATTTAACCTTTCAAATAATTAGTTATAATTTATTATTATATATTATTAACACATCGGCCGTTTCCCACCAAGGCAGAGTGGCCCGAAAAAGAAAAACTTTCATTATCATTCACTCCATCACTGTCTTGCCAGAGGCGTGCTTACACTACAGTTATGAAACTGCAACATTAACTCCCCTCCTTCAGATTGCCGGCACTGTACTTTTCATCTCCAGGACTCAAGTCCGGACTGTCGGATAGGTAAAACGCGATTTTGGCTTAAATAGCAACGCAGTTCTTCCTGAAAAAGGCAGGGGAAAATTTGTGTATGCAATAATTTCGCAAAAAATCATTCTGAACCTAACCAAAAAAATGTATTTCATTGTTTGTTTATTAAATTATTCTAAACTTATCTAAAATATATTTAGTTGGATTAGACTAAATTAAATTGCGCTTGTTATAATAATGTTAGGTAAATTTTCTAAGATACTTTTGGTAGAAAAATTATTAATATTTACATTAACATAAATTAAAAAAATATATATCTTTAAATGTATAAAAAAAATTTAGAAAGGACATAATTTTAAATGAGTTCTTGCTAATTGACCAATTTTACCTATTCGGTACAACATATATAAGTTTGTGCGTTTGTGTGCGTGTGTGTTCTTTGTTGGTACTGTGAGCATCAGGCTACATGGTGGAATATCCATTAGTTTGATCATTTAATTTGAAGCGAAGCCAAATTCAATTTCAGCTTTAAACAGTACAAGGGTCAATATCTTTCTCAGTTTTTGTACATGAATGATTGTCTGCCTGACTGTCTACAGTTACTGCTGCTGTTGCTGTTGCCAGAACCATCACCATCACCTCCCACCTCGCACCACCATCACCATCACCTCCCACCACCCACCTCGCACCACCATCACCATCACCACCACTATCACCACCATCCACCACCACCACAACCACCCACCACCACCATCACCATCACCACCATCCACCACCACCACCACCACAACACCTCTAAAATCTCTCTCTTTCTCTCCCCACTACAATCCTCTTGCAACCAGAATCATACACACACACACACACACAGGGTCAGAGGAGACATGATAACGACATACAAAATACTGCGGGGAATTGACAAGGTAGATAGTGACAGGTTGTTTCAGAGAGGGAACACAGAAACAAGGGGACACAACTGGAAGCTGAAGACTCAGATGAGTCAAAGGGATGTCAGGAAACATTTCTTCAGCCACAGAGTAGTCAGGAAGTGGAATGGACTAGAGAAAGATATAGTGGAGGCAGGAACCATACATAGTTTTAAGACAAGGTATGATAAAGCTCATGGAGCAGGGAGAGCAGAGACCCAGTAGCAGACAGCGAAGAGGCGGGGCCAGGAGCTGAGTCTCGACCCCTGCAACCACAATTAGGTGAGTACATATATATATATATATATATATATAATGTGTGTGTGTGATTCTGGTTGCAAGAGGATTGTAGTGCAGAGAGAAAGAGAGAGATTTTAGAGGTGTTGTGGTGGTGGTGGTGATGGTGGATGGTGGTGATGGTGATGGTGGTGGTGGGTGGTTGTGGTGGTGGTGGATGGTGGTGATAGTGGTGGTGATGGTGATGGTGGTGCGAGGTGGGTGGTGGGAGGTGATGGTGATGGTGGTGCGAGGTGGGAGGTGATGGTGATGGTTCTGGCAACAGCAACAGCAGCAGTAACTGTAGACAGTCAGGCAGACAATCATTCATGTACAAAAACTGAGAAAGATATTGACCCTTGTACTGTTTAAAGCTGAAATTGAATTTGGCTTCGCTTCAAATTAAATGATCAAACTAATGGATATTCCACCATGTAGCCTGATGCTCACAGTACCAACAAAGAACACACACGCACACAAACGCACAAACTTATATATGTTGTACCGAATAGGTAAAATTGGTCAATTAGCAAGAACTCATTTAAAATTATGTCCTTTCCAATTTATTTTTTATACATTTAAAGATATATATATTTTTAATTTATGTTAATGTAAATATTAATAATTTTGTACCAAAAGTATCTTAGAAAATTTACCTAACATTATTATATCAAGCGCAATTTAATATATATATATATATATATATATATATATATATATATATATATATATATATATATATATATATATATATATATATATATATATATATATATATATTTTTTTTTTTTTTTTTTTTTTTTCAACAAGTCGGCCGTCTCCCACCGAGGCAGGGTGACCCAAAAGAAAGAAAATCCCCAAAAAGAAAATACTTTCATCATCATTCAACACTATCACCACACACATACATAATCACTGCCTTTGCAGAGGAGCTCAGATACGACAGCTGAGAATTGTCCCTCCCAGCTGCCAATATCCCAACCCCTCCTTTAAAGTGCAGGCATTGTACTTCCCATTTCCAGGACTCAAGTCCAACTAAATCAATTAACTGGTTTCCCTGAATCCTTTCACACAATGTTACCCTGCTCACACTCCAACAGATCGTCATGTCCCAAAACCATTCGTCTCCATTCACTCCTATCTAACACGCTCACACATGCTTGCTGGAAGTCCAACCCCCTCGCCCACAATACCTCCTTTACCCCTTCCCTCCAACCTTTTCTAGGACGACCCCTACCCCGCCTTCCTTCCCTACAGATTTATACGCTCTCCAAGTCATTCTACTTTGATCCATTCTCTCTAAATGACCAAACCACCTCAACAACCCCTCTTCAGCCCTCTGACAAATACTTTTAGTAACTCCACACCTTCTCCTAATTTCCACATTCCGAATTTTCTGCATAATATTTACACCACACATTGCCCTTAGACAGGACATCTCCACTGCCTCCAGCCTCCTCCTCGCTGCAGCATTTGCAACCCATGCTTCACACCCATATAAGAGTGTTGGTACAACTATACTTTCGTACATTCCCTTCTTTGCCTCCATGGATAACGTTTTTTGTCTCCACAGATACCTCAACGCACCACTCACCTTTTTTCCTTCATCAATTCTATGGTTAACCTCATCCTTCATAAACCCATCCGCTGACACGTCAACTCCCAAATATCTGAAAACATTTACTTCTTCCATAATCCTCTCTCCAATGTGATATCCAATTTTTCTTTATTTAAATCGTTTGATACCTGCATCACCTTACTCTTATCTATGTTCACTTTTAACTTTCTACTTTTACACACTCTCCCAAACTCGTCCACTAACCTTTGCAACTTTTCTTTAGAATCTCCCATAAGCACAGTATCATCAGCAAAAAGTAACTGTGTCAACTCCCATTTTGCATTTAATTCTCCATAATTTAATCCCACCCCTCTCCCCAACACCCTAGCATTTACTTCTTTTTCAACCCCATCTATAAATATATTAAACAACCATGGTGACATTACACATCCCTGTCTAAGACCTACTTTTACCGGGAAGTAATCTCCCCCTCTCCTACACACCCTAACCTGAGCCTCACTATCCTCATAAAAACTCTTTACAGCCTTCAGTAACTTACTACCTATTCCATACACTTGCAACATTTGCCACATTGCTCCCCTATCCACTCTATCATATGCCTTTTCTAAATCCATAAATGCAATAAAAACTTCTCTACCTTTATCTAAATACTGTTCACATATATGCTTCACTGTAAACACTTGATCTACACATCCCCTACCCACTCTAAAGCCTCCTTGCTCATCTGCAATCCTACTCTCTGTCTTGCCTCTAATTCTTTCAATAATAACCCTGCCATACACTTTACCTGGTATACTCAGTAAACTTATTCCCCTATAATTTTTACACTCTCTTTTATCCCCCTTCCCTTTATATAAAGGAACTATACATGCTCTCTGCCAATCCCTAGGTACCTTCCCTCTTTCAACATTTATTAAACAAAATACCAACCACTCCAGCACTATATCCCCCTGCTTTTAATATTTCTGTCATGATTCCGTCAATTCCAGCTGCTTTACCCCCTTTCATTCTACGTAATGCCTCACGCACCTCCCCCACACTCACATCCTGCTCTTCTTCACTCCTAAACGATGTTGTACCTCCCTGGCCAGTACATGAAATTACCGCCTCCCTTTTTTCATCGACATTTAAAAGTTCCTCAAAATATTCCCGCCATCTACCCAATACCTCCAGCTCCCCATCTACTAACTCCCCTACTCTGTTTTTAACTGACAAATCCATTCGTTCCCTAGGCTTTCTTACCTTGTTTATCTCACTCCAAAAAAGTTTCTTGTTTTCAGCAAAATTTCTTGACAGAGCCTCTCCCATTCTTTCATCTGCTCTTCTTTTGCACTCTCTCACCACTCTCTTCGCCTTTCTTTTACTCTCCATATACTCTTCTCTTCTATTAACACTTCTGTTTTGTAAAAACCTCTCATAAGCTACCTTTTTCTCTTTTATCACACCCTTTACTTCTTCATTCCACCACTCACTCCTCTTTCCTCCTGCACCCACCCTCCTATAGCCACAAACTTCTGCCCCACATTCTAATACTGCATTTTTAAAACTATCCCAACTCTCTTCAACCCCCCCTCTACTCCTACTTGCACTAGCCCACCTTTCTGCCAATAGTTGCTTATATCTCACCCTAACTTCCTCCTCCTTTAGTTTATACACTTTTACCTCTCTCTTACTTGCTGTTGCCATTTTCTTTTTGTCCCATCTACCTTTTACTCTAACTGTAGCTACCACCAAATAATGATCTGATATATCCGTTGCCCCTCTATAAACATGTACATCCTGAAGCCTACTCATCAACCTTTTATCCACCAAAACATAATCCAACAAACTACTTTCCTTACGTGCTATATCATACCTTGTATATTTATTTATCCTCTTTTTCATAAAATATGTATTACTTATTACCAAACCTCTTTCTACACATAGCTCAATTAATGGTTCCCCATTTACATTTACCCCTGGCACCCCAAATTTACCTACTACTCCCTCCACAACATTTTTACCCACTTTAGCATTAAGGTCCCCAACCACAATTACTCTCTCACTTGGTTCAAAACTCCCCACACACTCACTCAACATTTCCCAAAATCTCTCTCTCTCCTCTACACTTCTCTCTTCTCCAGGTGCATAAACACTTACTATAACCCACTTTTCACATCAAACCTTTATTTTACTCCACATAATCCTTGAATTTATACATTTATATTCCTTCTTTACCTGCCATAACTGATTATTCAACATTATTGCCACTCCTTCTTTAGCTCTAACTCTATTTGAAACCCCTGATCTAATCCCATTTATTTCTCCCCACTGAAACTCTCCTACCCCCTTCAGCTTTGTCTCACTTAAAGCCAGGACATCCAGCTTCTTTTCATTCATAACATCTACAATCATCTCTTTCTTATCATTCGCACAACATCCACGCACATTCAAACATCCCACTTTGACGGTTTTCTTCTTCTTCTTTTTAGTAAGCTATACAGGAAAAGGGGTTACTAGCCCATTGTTCCCGGCATTTTAGTTGACTTTTTTGACTTTTACAACACGCATGGCTAACGGAGGAAAGATTCTTATTCCACTTCCCCATGGATATGAAAGGAAAAGCAATAAGAACAAGAACTATTAAGATAAAATCAAAGAAAACTCAGATGAGTGTGTATACATAAATGTGTACATGTTTGCGTAGTGTGACCTAAGTGTAAGTAGAAGTAGCAAGACGTACCTGAAATCTTGCATGTTTATGAGACAGAAAAAAGACACCAGCAATCCTACCATCATGTAAAACAGTTTCAGGTTTCTGTTTCACAGTCACCTGGAAGGATGGTAGTACCTCCCTGGGTGGTTGCTGTCTACCAACCTACTACCTATAATATACATATATATATATATACATATATATATATATATATATATATATATATATATATATATATATATATATATATATATATATATATATATATTACATGACCGAAAATTTCAAGAGGCCGTTTCCTCTCGTTACTGCTTCAGTTTCTTTACGGTCGTCTTAATTCGCTTTCTGTCATTTACATATTCCTCGTCTCTGAGCTGGATCGTCTCATCGTTCTTGCAGGCATTAATATTCCTTATATTCATATCTCTGTTCCACTTCGCTAAACCGATTTGTCCACTAAACGCTTCATGCAAGAAAATGGGTATCCAACTGATCGCATGAAATCTAATGGAATTTTCGTTCATATTGCGAGTGGCTATAATTGGTGTACACACGTTTACTTCGACATTTCGTAAGTTATATAGTTTTATTACAATTGGGTAAAAACTGTGTTTCATGGCAGTATTATATTGTACATAGGCATAGAAAACCACAGTAGCTTCAGCCTTCTAGTTGGCACTTTACTGTCAGACTTAGAGATTGAGCTTATTCGTCTCTTATACTCAGAGGTGATATTCACTGGTTCATATCTAACTGGTTCCTCATATTCAGTTCTTGCTTGCCTTATGTCAGCACAAATGTTCCCAGTTCCTAGCTGAGTATATTTATGCGTCCCAACCAGTCATATCCATAGGCCTCTGTATGTTCGTGTAATGTGTGCCTCAGAAATGGGCTCAGGTTGTCTGTAACTCTACCAGAAGCCTACAGCTATCCGCAACCTATTGCTATCATCAGGCTACAACTACCATCTACCTACAACTATTAGCAGCCTACGACTGCCACCAACCTACACCTACAACCAACCTACACTTACCATCTAGGAACCAACGTCAGTATGCAGTTTCCAGCAACGTACAGCATCGTACAACTACCAGCGAAGTAAATGGGCGGAAATGTGTGTTTGTTTATATCGTGCTGAAACAAACGCAGTGATAATCGTTAGAAAAATAGCGTTGTTACTATGAAGACGAGTTGCCTGAAGACTCTTCTCTCGATGTAGCCTAATTTTGAGTCCTGATCGTTGCCTCTGAGTGACAACCCACTCAGAAAATTACTTAAGTATTTTTTTTTTTTGTAATTTAACCCTTGTTCGCTGTTTCTTAAAAAAAGAGTTTTTCAAGTTAAAATATAAGCTTGTTCTACTATATCGGCAGTACGTCCTTCATTCAGCCAGCTTTGATTCACTAGAGTCGTTGCAAACTATTACTACTTAAGGGGCACGTAAGTTCCCCCGTCTTCTAATAACATATTTATTTTTCCACTATAATCTACCTTGTCCATAATTACTATCGCATTTGCTTTATCCGTTTCGTAAGGTAAAGTCCAGGAACTTTCCTTAATTCATGGTACAACTTAACAAATCTTTGAGGACAATTGTTGTTGTAGAGGTGTGAGCTTTGCTCACACCTCTACTATATATATATATATATATATATATATATATATATATATATATATAGGTGTGGAGTTACTAAAAGTATTTGTCAAAGGGCTGAAGAGGATTGTTGAGGTGGTTTGGTCATTTAGAGAGAATGGATCAAAGTAGAATGACTTGGAGAGGATATAAATCTGTAGGGGAACGAAAGCGGAGTAGGGGTCGTCCTAGAAAAAGTTGGAGGGAGGGGGTAAAGGAGGTTTTGTAAGCGTGTTAGATAGGAGTGAATGGAGACGAATGGTTTTTGGGACCTGACGAGCTGTTGGAGTGTGAGCAGGGTAACATTTTGTGAAGGGATTCAGGAAACCAGTTAATTGAATTAGTTGGACTTGAGTCCTGGAAATGGGAAGTACAATGCCTGCACTTTAAAGGAGGGGTCTGGGATAGTGACAGCTGGGAGGGACTATTCTCAGCTGTCGTATCTGAGCGCCTCTGCAAAGACAGTGATTATGTATGAGTGTGGTGAAAGTGTTGAATGTTGATGAAAGTATTTTCTTTTGGGGATTTTCTTTCTTTTGGGTCACCCTGCCTCGGTGGGAGACGGCCGACTTGTTGAATATATATATATATATATATATATATATATATATATATATATATATATATATATATATATATATATATATATATATATATATATATATATATATACCGATGTATGTCTCAGGGTAAACACACTAAGATATTACTGTAATGCCTCTTTCAGGGAATAAAATGTAGTTTCCAATAAGTAACTACAAGAGTGCGGCCATAATGATCCTCGTGCAGAGGATAAACTTTAAATCTAGTAAATTAAATATAAACATGTTGGCGTTTAATGCGTATAATTCTGGGGATTAGTTCACAAATTCAAGAGATTTCTATTCACTGAACACTGAACCGTATAAAATTTACATCCTTCTTTGTGACAAAATAAAATTGACCTTCCAGCAGAGAAATTTTTGTCTCTCACCTTACGAGATATTCATGAAACACTTTAATATCTTGAAACATTTCTGGTAAAATAGTTCACTGCCTGTGATACACTTACTGTTGGTGCACACTACTTGACTACACAGTCTTCATAGCAAGCAGATTTCACACTGCACTGAACAAGGAAAATTGTGGAAACGAGAAATATTGTGTGGACGTAAAGTCACTGTTGCGATGATGCCCCCGAGGGGACGGGAAGTGTGTAAATAGTGATTTAGAGAAGCATTAAGGGCTGCTTACGCTCGCAGAACTAAGTAACTGTTGCTCATTCACTTCGTCTAAACCCTCAGTGGTAAAAGGAAGTAACGTGTTTGATTGCTACGACACAGGTCAGAGTTTAATTGGACATGACTGTTTAATCTTTTTTATGAATTGCGGGAATGAAACGGAGGCAAGAAATTACAAGTCTGAAACTCAATCGATTCTGCTATAGGAACTTCAATAACAAAGCCACAAGAAACACGAAAAATTTGACCAGAAAATGTTAACAGTAGAGAATACATGTTACCTTAGCCTGCTATTTTTTATACAAGGGCCTCCTTCCGTCCAGAGAACGAAGCCTGAGTGTAGATCTTATTCTTAACTGGTGTCACCGTAGCTGAGAACCTGTAATGAACAGTTAAAATTGTTTTTTAATGGAATATTGGGTATTGAACAGGAAGCAAAATAATATTGCAAGCTTTGTTACTGGGCCTGGAGGAGGTCCCTCTAAAGATTTGCAATCTAGAGCCGCAGCTGGAGGCTGACGCTAATATTTCACAGTCAAGTTTGTGGCTGGTCTGCGGGAGCTATTGAATAGAAGTTCACTGAGAGTTGGTGGAGCGGAAAAATCTTCTGATTATCTTGCACATCGTCGTGTATTTGTTTTCTGTTTTATATATATATATATATATATATATATATATATATATATATATATATATATATATATATATATATATATATGTCGTGCCGATTAGGTAAAACTGGTCAATTAGCAAGAACTCATCTAAAATTAAGTCCTTTCTAAAATTTTCTCTAATACGTTTAAAGATATATTTTTTTAATTTATGTTAATGTAAGAATTTATAATTTTGTACCAAGAGAAACTTTGAAAACCTACCTAACCTTATTACAACAAGCGCACTTTAATTTAGCCTAACCCAACTAAATATATTTTAGATACGTTAACATTAATTTAATAATAAACAAACACAATGAAACATATTTTTCGTTATGTTCAGAATGATTTTGGCGAAAATATTGCATACACAAATTTTCACTTGTCTTATATGGCAGGTGAGCGTTGCTATTTAAGCCAAAATAGCAAGTTTTACCTAATCGGCACGACATTATATATATATATATATATATATATATATATATATATATATATATATATATATATATATATATATATTTGAGCTGAACGGAGTTTACGATTTCACACACGCTCTTGATATAACGCAGGAGAATCATAAAATGTAATATATTGAATCCAAAAGGCGTATTGCGGCAATAGTGAAAAATGGTGCACGCTGCAGAACCCGTTTTTAGTGGACTAAAGTATCACTCTGACACTCAGTAAAGTTCTACGTAGAGGGAGAAGTTGTAGCAATAAACGCGTGTTCTGAAACGTTTGAGTTGTCTAAACCCGTATTTTTTTGTGTCTGTGTGTATGTGTACGAACGATCTGCATCACAGTCAACGATAAAGATATCTAGACTCTTTACAAAATCTACAAAATGTTGAACAGATTTAGCCGAGACTTCGCACGTGAATTTAACACTTGAGAAAAGGAACAGGACTTTTATTGTGACGGTATAATTGAAGGCTAAATTGCTCTTCCCTTTGATCTATATTTAACCCGCAGAAATCCATTTTTCTCAACACGCAACACATCGTGCAAGATGGATCACTGGAGAATAGTTTGTGTTTGTGTGTGTGTGTGTGTGTGTGTGTGTGTGTGTGTGTGTGTGTGTGTGCTTGTGTATTTTCCTCTCTGTTGTCGAGAGTCAACAATTAACACCATAGTGTTTATATATATTTATATATGTCGTGCCGAATAGGTAAAACTGTTCAATCAGCAAGAACTCGTTTAAAATTAAGTCCTTTCTAAAAAAATTCTGTTATACGTTTAAAGATATATTTTTTATTTATTTTAACGTAAAAATTAATAATTTTGTTTCAAAAGAACCTTAAAAATCTTACCTAACATTATTATAACAAGTGCAATTTAATTTAGTCTAATCCAACTAAATATATTTTAGATAACTTTACAATAATTTAATAATAAATGAACACAATGAAATATATTTTTCTCGTTAGGTTCAGAATAATTTTTGCAAAATTATTGCAAACACAAATTTTCGTTTTGCCTTATTCGGCAAGAAGAGCATTGCTATTTAAGCCAAAATCAATGGCATATATATATATATATATATATATATATATATATATATATATATATATATATATATATATATATATATATTCGTGCCTATTAGGTAAAACTTGCGATTTTGGCTTAAATAACAACGCTCACCTTGCCATATAAGACAAGTGAAAATTTGTGTATGCAATAATTTCGCCAAAATCATTCTGAACATAACGAAAAAATATATTTCATTGTGTTTGTTTATTATTAAATTAATGTTAACGTATCTAAAATATATTTAGTTGGTTAGGCTAAATTAAATTGCGCTTGTTGTAATAAGGTTAGGTAGGTTTTCAAAGTTTCTCTTGGTACAAAATTATAAATTCTTACATTAACATAAATGAAAAAATATATCTTTAAACGTATAAGAGAAAATTTTAGAAAGGACTTAATTTTAGATGAGTTCTTTATAATTGACCAGTTTTACCTAATCGGCACGACATATATATATATATATATATATATATATATATATATATATATATATATATATATATATATATATATATATATATATATATATATATATATATATATATATGTGTGTGTGTGTGTGTGTGTGTGTGTGTGTGGATAACAAAGGGGTAGGCGTAGTTTAGAATAAGGTAGATATAGCAAAAATAAGAGCAAAATACGTCATGGAAGGAGATACGGAAGCGGAATGAACAGGATCAATAGAGGCAAAGAAGAAGAGAGAGAGGGAGGGAGGTAGAAAGAAAGACAGACAGACAGACAGACAGAGGCAGACAGTGGATGAGCGAGGTGAGAGAAGAGAAAGACAGACAGACAGAAAGATCTGAATGAGTGGGAAGTAGCCGTGGGAGAGATGGGTGTCAATAAGAAAGACTGAAAGTGGATAACTGAACAAGGTAAGTAGACAGCACAGGAAGATAAGTGAGCAATAAATGAAGTGAAGTCAACAACAGAGGAGATAAATTGGAAAACGGAATTAGGTAAATGGACTACATACAATGTAAGTAAACAAGAGAGGAAAATAAGTGGGCAAAACAGGAAGTTAACAGTACATTAGAGACAAGTAAGTGGACAACAGAGGGAAATAAGTGGACAACAGGGCAGGGGAGCCGTTGTGTGTAACCTATTTTCCACAGTTTGGCCATAACGATTGGTTTTCCAGCATTAACTATAAAACACTTTTCAATCCAGGTATAATTCCATTTTGAAAACGATGGTAATAATCCAGGCCAGTGGCACGAATATTGGCAACAGATCACAGTGGTCGCTGTGTCACGTGCTTAAAGATATATATATATATATATATATATATATATATATATATATATATATATATATATATATATATATATATATAATATTAAAGATATATATATATTATATATATTTATATATATATATAATATATATATATATATATATATATATTATATATATATATATATATATATATATATATATATATATATATATATATATATATATATATATATATATATATATATATTGATACTTCTACTTACACTTAGGTCATACTACACATGCATGTACAAGCATATATATTCACACCCACCTGGGTTTTCTTCTATTTTCTTAATAGTTCTTGTTCTTCTTTTTATTTTCTCTTGTCTCCATGGAGAAGTGGAAAAAAATTCTTCCTCCGTAATCCATGTGTGTCGTAAGAGGTGACAAAAATTCCGGGAGCAAGGGGCTAGTAACTCCTTCTCTTATATAAATTACTAAATTTTAAAAGAAAAACTTTTCGTTTTTCTTTTTAGGTCACCCTGCCTCGGTGGGATACGGCCGATTCGCTGAAAAAAAGATGAAAACCAGCACTGCTACTTAAAATATTTGTTCACGACTAGTTTCAGAATTAACTCATCCATCATTAGTTTAAACGGTTACACAGAATAATAGCAATCCATATATATAATATCCACTGAGAAACGTATTTTCTCAAGTCACATGACCTGTTCAGAACGGTTAGAAAAAGCTTGGGGCGGACTATTATATCTTCTTATTTCATAGTATTTGAGTTCTTAAAACCCTCCTACCCCATATGGGGAGAGGGGGATGGTGGTGGTGTGGGGGGCGACACCGACCGTTGGCCCACATTCTGAGAGAGCCTGCAACAAGGGACAGACCCGCACTGCGCTACTCTGAGAAAACTTCCCCTCACTCCTTCAGTTGCAGTCTTGCAACATTGCATAGCTCATGATTACGCACTGAGAAGTGTGAAAGTACTTGAGCTAAAGATTTCCACCCCCGTGGCATGTTTTCCATAGTTAAGATCGCCTATCTGCGATTGTTTGGAATATGTATGTATATATATATATATATATATATATATATATATATATATATATATATATATATATATATATATATAATGTATACTAGTCCATTACACTATACCAAGAATAGTTACAAGACTGTTCGTAAGTAACTGGGAGAGAGGAAATTGGGCCCAAGAGCCGAGACTTGACCCCCTCACCCACTACTAGGTGAGTACAACTAGGTGCGTACACGTTAAAGCTCCTATATTCGCATTTACATCGAGGTTATTTCAAATGCATTTATGTATATATATGTATGCATGCATATGAGTAAGTAAATGTATATTCGTTTAAATTAAATAAGAAAAGTGAATCGAACAATAAATGATACGCAGGATTAACACAAACTATTTGTGGCAAGATTATGTATTATGAGCTGAGAAGGGAAGTGTGAGTGATTGTGGTCGACACAATCCCCATCCAGGCGTCCTCACCATCACTATGACGTCGCAATCACCATACACGCAAGACCCCACCTTCACTACCATTACCCTGTCCCTCAGCACTGCTCACACATACCACCAACACTACAAGTATCTCACCTACACTCTACCCATCCATCACTTACCCGCATTACTATCATGACACACACAGGTCAGGTAAGCCTACAAAGGGATCTGGAAAGGCTGCAAGCCTGGTCCGACAAATGGCTTCTGGAGTTTAACCCCAGCAAGTGAAAAGTTATAAAGCTTGGGGAAGGACAAAGAAGACCGCAGACGGAGTATAGCCAAAGAGGTCAGAGGGTGCAAAACTCACTCAAGGAAAAGGATCTTGGGGTGAGCATCATACCGAGCACATCTTCTGAGACGGACATCAAACAAATAAATGCTGCAGCATACGGGCGCCTGGCAAACCTGAGAATAGTGTTTCGACATCTAAGTAGTCATTCACGACACTACACCGTGTACGTCAGGCCCATATTGGAGTATGCAGCACCGATATGGAACCCACACCTGGTCAAACACATCAAGAAATTAGAGAAAGTGCAAAGGTTTGCAACAATACTAGTACCTGGAGCTGAGGGGTTTGTCCTACGAAAAGAGGTTAAGGGAACTCAATCTGACAACACTAGAAGACAGGAGGGATAGGGGAAGACATGATAACATATACTGAGAGGAATTGACAAAATGGATAGGGACAGAATGTTTCAGAGAAGTGACACAACAACTAGGAAGCTGAAAACTTAGATGAGTCGCATGGATGTTAGGCAGTACTTCTTCAGTCATAGAGTTCAGGAAGTGGAACAGTCTGGAGAGTGATGTAGTGGAGGCAGGATCCGTACATAGTTTTAACAAGAGGTATGATAAATATCATGGAGCAGGGATAGAGTGGACCTAGTAGCGACCAGTGAAGAGGCGAGGCCAGGAGATATGACTCGACCCCTGCAGCCACAATTAGATGAGCACAATTAGATGAATACACACACACACACACACACACACACACCCACCACTAAAACTACTAGTATCATCACTACTCCCTACATAACCACAACACCCCACCACCCACAACATCATCATCCCTACCCCAGTATCCTTCCCTGGACCTCAAATCCCACACCACCAATGCTACCACTATCCTCGCTAAATTCACTATCATCCCTCTCCTCCCCTCCAGTTATCACCACAGTTACATAAACCCTTCCTAATATTCATAGCATTTTTATAACAAGCACAACTTCTACACCTACAAACTGCCCTACCATGACCACCACTACAACTACCATACTCACTAAAACCATCAAACCACCAACAAAACTTTGCAACTCCCATACGCTCTACCAACGCACCACGACTATTACATAAAGGACAACTGCCGTTGCCACAACCACAGTTACAAGCACCATTGAAACATCACCACTCTTTTAATTTCCACTATTATCACCATCACTTCAACACTAACACCACCATAGAGAAAACCACGACTAAAAAATAATGCACTTGGGATATGACAATCTAAAACAAATGTATAAAATGAAAAACTGTCCGAGTTTAATTAACAATGTCTATCCGCCATCAACAAACTCAACAAAATGAAAGCATTCGTTGCTAGAAATTTCGTATGCAAAAAAAGAGGAAACAATATTGACAATAACGTGCTTGTTATACCTCACATTGAATACTCTGTTCAGTTTGGGGCCCAGAATTGCATAGATGATGAAAACTGACGGGAGAGCAAAGAAGAATAACTTGGCTCGTACCATTGCTAAGATACAATGTGACTAAAGACTCAAAGCGCTAAACCTGTTCTCACCTTAGTAAACGAACACTACGGTAAGGTGTAATACAAGTTTTTGCAATACTGAACGAAGTTGATAAACTCAGACACGACCACCCTTTTCTGAGTCGGAAGTAAATCAGCATCTCTCGGCGGAACGCAAAGCGCAGAGTTGTATATCATAGGAATAGACTACCTCCTGACTCTGTAAACGCGAAAACAGAGCACAATCATGACTCACAAAATCTTAATAACACGAATGTAAGCAAACCACGGAACGGGCTTGGTTTGATCCCATGGCGAGTGAGTCCTAAGACTCCCTCGCTAGTGCGTCAGCCACTCGGCCAGCTGGCTACAATAAGAGGCTTCCAACTAGGTATATTTCTGTACACCATAGGGAGGTTAGCATGGCCCCACTGTGACCACAAATGAAAGTTTTTACCGATGAATCTCCCGCCAGTGTGGCTGTGGCGAACTACTAGCTGGGTAAAGACTCGCAGATATCTGATTCACCTAAATTTTATGTAGAAGCTGGTTACTGTCGACGGAATCCTGAAAATTCAGGAACGTCTTCGGGACGATTAGTTCATATGATAATAGTAGGAGAACAGTGGTGGCTGGTTGATTGGTTGGTGTTGTTGTTCCAGCAATAAAGATCAAACTCTATCTCAATCATCTTGACCGCACTAGAGGTAGCTAAATTGTAAATAATCAGTTTCAATAGATTCCCCTTTTCCTTTCTCATGTATACACACACAAAATCTCTCTCTCTCTCTCTCTCTCTCTCTCTCTCTCTCTCTCTCTCTCTCTTCTCTTTCTCTTTCTCTTTCTCTTTCTCTTTCTCTTCCACTCGTGAACATACATAATTGTAAATTATTATAATTCATAGACATTATTTACAGTATGATATGACCTGAGTTCACTGAAATAGAAAATTTAGCATATTCACTGGCGGCTTTTGGAATCCTCCTGGACGTGTTCCAACATTCTTCCTGGAATAATTTTCAGCGTCGAGCATTGTTATTGACGCTGTGTCGACTGTTCTGAGTGAGCAACTTCTCCACCCTATCTATGACCCTTTGGGCGATGTACATACCACTCTCATACGGCTCAGAGTACAAAGACAAGGCTAATCTCTCCTCTTGCAAGCCGATAGAAATTATAAAACGATGCCTCCTTCAATCAGAATCTCTGCACGTGATTTTTATGGCGATTTTTCGAAGAATATTATAAGGCGATTGAAAAGGGATATTTGAAACTGAAAATGAGCGCGTAGTTCTTGCTGTATGCAGACTCTTTTCATTTTTCCACCGTTTGCAAGCATAAATCTGCATACAAATGGTGACACCTGTCCTGACCCCTACCATTAGGTGGACAAATGCATCCTTGTTGGTTCAGAGGACTACACCGAGTCCGGTCCTCATCCCTCGATGCATCCGACTCTGTGTGGCGAACCGCGCGCTGATGCTTCTCAATAAATCGGTGGTAACTGCATAGAGTGTTCCACCTCCAGGAGTCAACAATATGCCATACTTCACCCAGAGGTCGCCCGAGGCTCTCACGGCTGGAAAGTTGTTCCAGTAGACTATGAATAAGAAATTCATTTTTTGGGGGGTTGAGTGTGATCGGATAATATTTGTTGTTGTAATGGAGTAATAGCTGTTGTTAATGGGACATGGTACTGGTTGTTACTGTTTGTAATGGGAGTAAAAGGTGTTTATCATTGACTATTATAGAATAGCTTTTGGTAATGCGACATGGTACTAGTTGTTGCTGTTTGTAATGGGAGTAAAAGGTGTTGTCATTGGCTATTATAGAATAGCTGCTGGTGTTGGTTGGGATGGAGCAATACTGGGTGGTACAGCGACATGTTATTCTCTTGCTACTTGGATGACCTTGCGACTGGTTGACCTGGTTTTCAGACGACACAGGCTGATGTGGATTCCTGCATTGTGCAGCTCCCTATGTATAATAATATGTCCATAATTTTACAAATGGGTCACAAGCCCGTCGGTTATTTCCTGGATATACAGAATACTGCTGAGAGAGAGTAATATATAGTCCTCGAGAACCTGATATTGAGTTACAGCGGTAGCCGGTTAATATAACCGGATAAACAATAACTAGTGATGAGAAATGGGTAACATGTGAATGATAGTAAAGCTAGTTAGGAAAAAAGAAAACAGAGAAAAAGGAAAGAGGTAAACAGACAAAGCTAACAGGGCAGCAACAAACAGAAACGTAAATATATAAATGCTAGATTAAAGCTGAAAAATCATTTGGTAACTTGATTCATTAGTCGCTTTCAAAAAGCGATGAGCTGCGGTGAGAATAATGCAATATATCACATTCATGGAGAATAAATCCCTGGGATACTATTTCGTAGCCACCTAATGGAAACCTCCTGACAATAGTTGTTAACCTGGTTGCTTCACAGGTTCTCCACTGCGAACACAATAACCCAGAGGATTTCTTGTGTTTTAGTAACACTCATTTTCTTTTGCCGTCTTTAGCCATAGTAACTCTTAACATTGCAGTTGATTACAGTTACAATCTAGTTTTTATTGAATATCCAACCAACAGAGCTATGAATCTCACACCGTTCATTGTTTATTTAAGGTTCACTGATCATTCTATAGTGGCAGGGGGAACATTATGCTTAGATTTTTTTTCACCATATATCGTGTGCATCATTTACTGACAAAATTTTAATGTTTCGAAATTTCATGGCACAGAATCAAGTAATATATTTCTAAGTTCAGAAGTTAATATTTAAATGTAAATAACAAAATCTAGTAGATAATTAGCAACTAAAAAGTCAACTTTCTCGTCGTCAGTGCAATATTTAGCGTCTCTTCTGATAATTTATTATACTGGAAAACATGCAGTTTCAGGAATTGTTTATTTATAAATTATATTCCATCACAATTTGGAATACATATAATATAATGAGCTATTAAAAACTTATTCTGATAAAGAATGCTTCAAGGACGTTAAAAACGTATTCTGAATGGAAGTAGAAAATATTTAGAAATGTTTTAAGCATTTCGCTTTAAGCTTACGACTAACAGTGTTGTCTCTGTGGAAAACAACAGTAGTCCCCTATCATGTTGGGACTGAAATGCCCTTGACAGCGTCCCTCCATTGTACTGATATCCTGATGAAGCATTTCACCATGATGATCACTAACAGCACCATGTCTGGGTGGAGAGAAGTCTTCACTGTTATCACGTTCATTGTTATAAGCAACAGGTGGAACAGGTATAGCACTGTCCTCACTATGTAACACAGGTTTTATGTTCACAGTCTGGATAAGTTATATTGTTCTTGCTTCTCTTCGAGAAACCAACCATATTAACCACGCAGAAATAAGTCATTCAAATGATTTGTCTGTTCTCGCCACCACTGGGACTGCAAATGGCACTGAAGTAGGTTTCCCATTCAAGCATTGTGTCAGTCTGGAGGTACAAACAGTACAGCATGTGTGTGGAGCCGATGGTTTATATTGAACTTCTATCTTGTAACCGAAGTAGTGCGTTGTTCAGACGTCCTCGTCTGTTCATGCTAATCTAAATAGAGATTTCATATAGAGAAAAAGAAACAGAATGTAAATACAGTGGACCCTCGGTTTTCGTTCGCCTCCAAACTCGAACAATTATGTAAGTGTATTTTTGTAAGAGCTTTTGTAAGTGTATTTTTGGGGGTCTGAAAAGACTAATCTAACTTACATTTGTCCTTATGAGAACAAATTCGTTTGGTAACGGCACTCGAACAGCATTCTGGAAAGAATTTTCAACGAAAACCGAGGGTCCACTGTATCTAACTCTGTATGAGACAGACAAATGTACTTTAAGCCGAATAAACAACAATAAATACAATGAATAGTAACCTTTTTGTAAATATACCTCTTGAACACTGGGACGGCCAGAGAACAGCTGATGCTCTCATACTCTTCCTGACAAGGGAGAATGATGCATAGGATTCATGTTTATACATGTCAGCTGACAGCCTCAAGACGTTCATCAGAGGGGTTTTCAAATTTATACATGTAACATACATCCACATGTATGGCCAATATCTTACGTGATGAGTTAATTCTTACTTCAGATTCAGTTTCAGCATGTTAAAATAACCTGAAAATCTTTCATTTATAGAAGTACCAAATTTATTTTTGTCTTGTGTTATAATACGATTTGGTTCAGAAAGACCGACTGAGAAATGCAAAACCGAATTGCCACTTTGTGACATCTGAGAAAAGTATTCTTTGTGGTGCTATTAAGGTTGATGCAACACTTCAACATATCTTGGAGAAGTCTAAAATTATCAAGAAACACATCGTTCACGAGAAGAAGACCGTCCCGTTACAATTATTTACTATCCATCAGGCCGGACAGCTGTGCAGTTTCTAGTTTTGACTTGAAATATCAGACTGCGACATGAAGAAAAAATTCCTGTTTCGACATCTTAAAACAGCAAGTTGTAGTATTTTTTTCGATATTTCTATATTTTATTGAGATTATATTCTTAGCGGGCAGACATGTGCAGAAGTGTGCCTGACGGAACTCAGGATTCCAGGGTCAGGGTGAAGCCACGCTCCCATCTTCAAAGAAATTACACAACATGACTCAACGACAAGCAGTGCCTTCGAAGGCATTCCCTCCGGAACTTTAAAATGAGGTTTTCAATGAAATCGAAATTGCTAACCACTTCAAGTCGACTGCTTTAAGACCACATCTCTTTCGGCTCCTGTGCAAGGATTCTTACCTTCAGTAAATATTCGGGTCTTACTGGAGAGTTTTTTTCTCTTCCATGAAAAAAAATTAAGACAATTTTTTTACGATTTTTCGAAGTTAGTGTTTAAGTCTATCAGACATTTATTGAGTATTCTGTTCAGAATAACACACAAGAAAACGTCATATTATTGGTTCCAGGACCAATGATATTCGAAGAAACGACGCTTGTGAAAAGAGAAGACTCGTATTCTTGGGTTACTGCTCCCCGCATCCATCTCTGCACAACCACACTCTTACCTCCCTGACAGCTCATAACTGTGAAAGAAGAGAGAATAAATTCAGAGAAGAAACGAAAAAAAAACATAAAAAAAACCAGATTACTAACTCTGGGGGAAAGTGTGATGGCCTCAAGCAACCAGCATTCATAAAAGGAGACCACAAAGAAATGATGAATTTCATGAGCGAAACAAGAGGGAGTGACGTATTGGAAGAAAGCAACGAACCAGAAGAAATGATGGATTACTTCACTCTGTGATGCCGGGATGCAGAATGAACGTTAATCCCTGCCAAAGAAAACAAACACAATCTTCATTGTAAAGAGACCAAAAAAAGAAGAGAAGAATGGAATAAAATATAAAACACACACGAAAATATCAGCATCAGAAAATAAGAGACACTAAAACAATACTTTCTGGGTAAAAAACGAATATATTGGAATTGAGAGGAAAGCTGAGAGAAAATTGTAAAATGACAGAAAACATAAAAATTATTCCATAGCCACATTCAAATAGTATTAAATTTAAAGATTTTTTTCAAATAATCGTAGAAATGACAACAAATATTTATGAGATAATCCCGAGAGCTCTCAAAATGTGTACACAATAATAAAACTATTAACGCATTAGAAAGGAAGGAAAGAAAACCTGCCAAGGCTAACAAACGTTGAAATAACAAGTGAAGAAGTAAGGAAATTGCTGATGAAGTTGGATACAAGAGAGGAAATGGTACCACATAATACATCACAAAATATTTTAAGGGTAGGGACGATAGGATGCAAGAATACCCGGAATATCGCATCACATGAGTTATTATTTAGTTATTATTTCTATTTTGATTATTTCATTATTTTATTTTATTATTTTATTAGTTTATATTTTATTTTATTTTATTGTTAATATTATTATTATTTAGAGGACGCACTAAACCCGCAGCGATCACATAGCTGATGGGGAATGGGAGGCAGTCAAGTTCGATCCTACTGTAGGAAGGGAAGGACATATACATTGGATCAAGAGCCCCTCACCGCCATCAAGGAATACCTCTTCGGAGGAGCATATGGAGATAAAGCAACTCATAAAAATTGACAAAGATCCAAGAATTAGTAAAAGGGAGAGACGTGATACTGACATACAAAAATAATCAGAGAACTAGACAAGTAAGACAAAGGACTGTGTTGAGAGGCGCCATGCCGAGGAAGCAGTGTGAAAATAAATACACAGATGACTTGTAGAAATAATGTGAAACACTTTTAAAGTGCAGAACAAAGATGGAAAAGACTAGAGTGACATAGCTAAAGTCGAGGCAAAACATAGCGTCACTTAGATATGACAGATCAAGATCATTATAGCCATTCAACGCACAAAAGTTGAAGCTGAAAAGTACACAACACGTACAAAACGTTTTATGTAACGATTAACTACTTTTATAATTTTAGATTTTACGTAATGAATCACTGATCCAACTTAGAGCATAAACATTTGGAGATCAATGTATACATTCTTAACTGTGAGCTGTCAAAGTCAGGGTAAAATTATTAAATTGAAAGACTAATTACGCTACATAAACTTCTCCATCTGCCTAAATAAATATTAAATAGAAACAAAATGAACTATTTAAAGGTATTTTTTTAACTATTTCTGAATATATATATAGAAAAATAGTTCAGTAATGTTTTCACGATGAAGGAATGAGGTTACATTCATGTATCATGATCCAGTGAACATTATCCTCACAGTAAACATTATCCTCGCCGGACTTTCGAAGGGCAGGTGTGCTGTTTCCCATCTCCAATATTCAAGTCCGGTTCTCTTAATTTCATGAATTCCTTCGTTAATCTAATCATCCTCACGCTCCACTAGCACATCAAAACTCACGGAGCGCTCA
Organism: Cherax destructor; assembly: GCA_009830355.1. Taxonomy (NCBI): domain Eukaryota; kingdom Metazoa; phylum Arthropoda; class Malacostraca; order Decapoda; family Parastacidae; genus Cherax; species Cherax destructor. The sequence continues at coordinate 26,892 of WNWK01011647.1, read as the reverse complement.
CTGTCACCCCGGTCTAACACATTCACACATGCCTGCTGGATTTTCAAGTCCCTTCCTCGCAATATCTCTTTCACACCCTTCTTGCAATCATTCCTCGGATGTCCCCTACACTACAGATATATACGCCCCTCTCGATCAATCAATCTAGCTTCATCCTTTCTACCTAACCAAAGCTTTTCAATACATTTTTCGCTTCGTGATTATTATATAATTTATTTTATTCATTATACTGTGTAGTATTCTATCTAAATATTTATCTCAACAAGACATATGTCTGCACCTTTTTCACTATATTACTCTTCTCGCAACTAAATAATGTCCTTCTTTATCAAGATATATTGAGGAATTGTTGTTATTGCAGTCATCAGACAAAATCACATGATACTAGTTGTTATCTTGTCATAGATTCGTTCAGTAGTATTGACGGCGGTCTTACGAGAGGCCACGGTAGAGCAGTCGCTAGCCTTTTAGAAGGAAACAGTAGGAATTCAGAAGAAGGCTTTTATTCTGATCGATGGACCTGTCTTTGCATCTGAACTTGAGTAATTGACATAACTCTAATAAATTGCTTGTTTTTATTCTACTATTACATGAAGGCTTGTGTTTTCAGGAGCATGAAAGGAATTATTTTCTGAATTGTTGCTAACTTTCTCTCATTCTTCCATCTTATACATATTACAAATGTATTCAATAGAAATAAATGTATACGAAGAAAGTCAGTCATTAACAGATCTTTGCACGGAAACGACGCTGTTTACTTATGGATGATATTAAGACAGTTCTTGCTAAGGATGTATGGAAAAAATTATAATTTTTTCAAGCATTTTTGTAAAATGTATCACTCTTAATTACCTAATCTGTCAGCTTACTTTTTGGAATTTTTGCTAGTCGATTTAAGAATAACATAATATATCGCCTGGTTAGTATGAAAATCCTTACGAACAATTTGAAAATACACTGATCAATACTTTGATCTTTGCTGAATAAAGATTGTCTTGCTATTTGATCATTTGAATAACTTGGAATGAGCTGCTTCTTAATCTTCGCTTTGCAGTCAGCGCTGTATGACCCTTATGGATTTAGCGCTTAGTTATGATTAAAATAATTTCGTTTACAAGGCAGTATAGAGTCAGGTCCTTTCAGCTGAATTTTATGATTTACTCTTAATGTATGTGTAACTTGGTAGCTCAGCGCAGGACATGTCAACTCAGTCTGTCGGAAATTTCACTAAATATTTTAGAATGTAACTCATCTTCAGTACCAGGGAATCATCACTTCTCGGATCAAAACTACATCTGGAAGAAGACACCATTCCCACAAGCCCTTCTAAGGCGCGGAAGGTGCCAGAGCCAGAGCTTGCTGCCACTTGCTGCTCACAAGACTGCCATTCCCACGAGGCCCCCTGGGGCTGGGAAGATGGTAGACCAGAGGCCTAGCTTCTCCCTACGAGCTTCGTGAAGGGCGGAGAACGGGGCTAGGCCTGGGGACAGTTGGTCCCAGAAGATGAGGAGGTACTTTTCCTCCTCCCATGGCAGACATAGGTTTCAGACACTCCCAAGACAGGGAGCCAAGGCCGGGTCACCATCTGGAAAAGACCCGGACCGGGAGAGTACCAGCGAATCAAGAAGAAGAAGGATCAAAACTCGAATGATGTACCAGTTCTCTCTAAGATGACATTTTTTTTTCACTTTAATACACAGCTTACTAAGCTTCAATATTTTTATCAGAATTATTCCTAAGTCTTTTTTTTCATACTTCGTTATGTCTATGGTGTTCAGTAATATATTTATACTTCCGATATGTACTTCCTTGCACTTAACACTAATGACATTCCTATGTAAGTTAAAAATTATTTTTTAGTTTTCTTTCCAAGTCGCCTCACCATCTCTGACGTTCGCCACATATATTTTTAATCCAAAGATTGAGCGGTACTCCTGTTGAGGTCTATTGAAAAAATGCCTAATTATCAAGTTTTAATTCTTTCACCTACACTTGCACCTTCTTCGCACGTTTTTTTTTTAATCTCAGCCTCAGCAAAAACATCGAACATGTGGGTTCCATCCTCTGAAGCCTCGACGATGTCTTTCCCACTGCCACACGAACGCCGCCCGCTTATGTAATTTGGTAGTTGGTTGGTACTTGTAATTAAATAAGGTTGTTAGCTTAATCTCGCTAGTCAAACCTACGTAGAGAATAACACACTTGTTATTTGGAGGGGCTGACTCAATGTAACGTAGATAATAACGCACTTGTTACTTGAAGGGGCTGACGCAATGTAACGTAGAGAATAACGCACTTGTTACTTGGAGGGGCTGTGATTCAAACTTTTCTCTGACTCTCGCCACCACATTCCTCACCAGTGTCACCCTTGTCTCCCCCCACTATACCACCTTCCTCACCAGTGTCACCCTTGTCTCCCCCCACTATGCCACCTTCCTCACCAGTGTCACCCTTGTCTCCCCCCACTCCACCAACTTACTCACCAGTGTCACCTTTGTCTCCCCCACTCCACCACCTTCCTCAACAGTGTCACCCTTGTCTCCCCACTCCACCTTCCTCACCAGTGTCACCCTTGTCTCCCCCCACTCCTCCATCTTCCTTACCAGTGTCACCCTTGTCTCCCCTACTCCACCTTCCTTACCAGTGTCACAGTTGTCTTCTTCCACTCCTCCACCTTCCCCACCAGTGTCACCTTTGTTTCCCCTACTCCACTGCTTTCCTCTCCAGTGTCACCTTTGCCTTCCCCACTCCACCACCTTCCCCAACAGTGTCACCTTTGTGTCCTCCACTCCTCCAACACCTTCCCCACCAGTGTCACTCTTGTCTTCCCCGCTCCTCCACCTTCCCCACCAGTGTCACTCTTGTCTCCCCCACTCCTCCCCCTTCCCCACCAGTGTCACTCATTCCTCCTCTCGCCTCCATCACCTTCCTCCCTGTGTGTCAAGCTTGTCTCTCCTACCCTCTTTATTCTTTTCCCTTTCCCCTCTGAGTCTCCCTATCTTTTCCACTATTGCTTCCTATACTTGCTTGCGCTTCCCTTCACTTATATTTCCTCCATTCCTCGCCTTTCTTGTCTTTCTCCTTTTATTCTGCTTTTCCCTTTTTGTTTTCTTCATTTCTGTCTTACATTTTCCTTTCTTCCTCCTTCTCTTACTTCTTTCTTTCTTCCTTTTTTCCCTCCAGTTTGCACTGCTTTCATCCACCCTCTGTTGCTTCACCTGCCTTTTACTTTATCTCCCGAGCCTTCATCTTCCTCCTCAAAGACATTTTTCTTTACCATCTTTTATTTAATGTAAATGTCTTTTGTCTGTTCATACAATTTTTGTCTTCTCACTGTCCTGATCCATGTCGCCTTCGCTAATTTATTATGGATTTTCTAAGAGAAAGAGAGAGAGACACACACAGACAGACAGACAGAAAGAGAAAGAGAGTAAATAATGGAGAAAGCATAACTTGAAAATTAGATTGTTAAAACAGACAATCACATGCCCAGACCAGAAGTAGAAAGTAAAGTTATTACCAACACTGTTGGGAAGTTATTTCTTTAGGTTCATCAGCTGCGCTGAAGCTGAGATGAACGAGATCGTACTAGACATAAGACTGGCCAGTTAAGAGGCCATTTTTAAGAGGAAGTGAGAAATGGCTGATGGTGCATCATCTCTCTCCCTCCCTCCCTTAAGGAACATTACATTCAAGCTCTGTACAATGTACAATTCGAATCAAATAACCATTGCAGGCACCTCCTCTTCCCTGCTGATACCTCAACCTTAATATTTCTATATGGATAATGCCCTTCACCATTCATCTCACTGTTACGAACATCCACCAAAACTCAGCAACGCACAAGTTACTGAGTTTTGGTGAGCAAGTTAGCAACCAGCAGTGATGCTTCCTCACAACACCAATAAAACCCACAATTTTCCCGATATGAGAGGATTTACTGAACGGTCTCGGACAAGCCTCAGATACGTTTCTGCTCGGGGGGGGGAAGTAGCTACGTTTTATCTTCTGGCTCTGGTGCCGGCGGATGTTCCCTTCTGGTGAAAGTTTAGAACTATCTAGTGTAGTGTTCTAACAAAGATTTTCATCGTAACCTATGCCAGGCGTTGAGATTCACTTTGATTTCGAGGAAAAAATCTCTCTAAAGATTTTTTTAAAGCAAATCTCTCAAGCATGTAAATTCCTAAATCATTTCTAAGAAAAATGTACCGTAATTATTTTTCTTTTTTTTTTTGAAAGGAAGACCGCATATCTATACGCTAAATAAAATCCATTGTTGCATTATTTGTCATCTGCATAAGTAGCATATCTCCCGCTGAGAACAACTTGGGCGAGCGCAATCTATCAAGGTGAAACTATCCACACTATATAATTTCTAACAAAATTCAGCAGTGTTCCTTACTACGCTAAAGTAGTAATTTGCAAGAGCATAGAGGGATTAAAATTGTATATGCTTAAGAGTGGAACGGAGTTTAGGAAGAGAGAAGAGTCATAATAAACAGAGAGAGAGACAGACACAGAGAGAGAAAATCAGATAAGTGAAGACCTTTTGGTCAGTAACGAAGTTATATTCTGAGAAAACAAAACTACTGCCTGTGCTACTGCAACAGATCCTATCTGGGCAAATGAGACAAGGTTAGAAAAATAGATACCATTCTCCCCGCACTCTAGTTCATCCGGCTTATATTGCCAACAGGACGACGGTGCGAAGAACACTATGTAAAATTGGAACATGACCGTCGAAATTTAATAAAATTAGACAAATGTTAGATCTAAACTTGTCATAAAAAGCAACAGCAGCAGCAATAACGGCAACGATATCAAACAACAACATAAACAAATACTACTACTATTACTTCTTCTACTACTTCTGTTACTACTGCTACTGTTACTACTGCTACTGTTACTACTGCTACTCCCATGTAGAACAGAAACTCCGCGTTGGGTACATAAATATCTCCAGAATATATTTGTTCTTAGAGTACTTCATCAAATATGTCAGGTGTTCTTTCCTGACAAATTTCCTGACTTTTAAAAAGGTATTTGAGGCAGAAAACAATGATAAAGAAAGCGATGTTTATTTGGATTTTAGTAAAACTTTTGAAAGGGTACTTCACAAAGACTGTTAAGAAAAGTGGCAGCTCATGGAAATTGAGGGAAGGTTCTAACATGGATAGAGGCATAGATTCCTAATTGAAAATAGAGAATCTACATAAATGGTGTGAAATCTCAATCGAGACCGGACACTAGTGGCGTTCCACAAGCATCAGTTTTAGGTCCAATGTTGTTCATAATTTATATTAATGACCTTGACGAAGAAATAACAAGTGACATGAGTAAATTACACTGATGACACAAAAATAGACCGAATATTAAATTCTGATGATACCATTGAACTTCTGGAAGATTTGGACAAATTAATTTCATGGTCTGAAAAGTGGCAGATGCAGTTTAATGTGGACAAGTGTAAAGTTCTAGTCCTTGGGAATGAAAATAACCCTCGTAATTATAAAGTAGGTGAGGTAGAGCTTCATCATGCAGAATGGTAAGCAGAAATCTGAAGCAAAGACAGCGCCTAAGTGTACCCAATAAGGCTAAGATTATTTGGATTATTTGGATTTAAGACCTTGCTTAAGTATTGCAGCTCAGGTTTGGCCTCCACACTACAGAACATACAGAGAAAGGTGACAAAATTAATCCAATGTATAAGGTATCTCTCATTAGAGAATAGATTGAGAGCCTTGAACCTTCACTCTCTTGAGAGACATAGAATGAGGGGAGATATTATTGTGGTATATAAGTGGAAGATTGGAATAAACAGAGGCGATATAAATAAAGTTCTGAGGATATTAAATCAATAACTAGAATAACGGATTTAAATTTGGATAAAATTGAATTTAGATACGACGCAGGAAATAAATGGCTTTCAAAAATAGTTACAGATGAATGGAACAATCTGCCAAGTATGATTATAGAAGAGGAAAACCTTGAGGAGCCTTAATAAGGCTAAATAAATACGTGAGTGAGAAGGGTTGGGTATGACTAGGACTTGAGGTGTTAAAGCTAATTTCTTGGATAGCTTTAGGAATAGGATAAATGTGTGAGTGTAAATGATTGCTTTTGAGAATAACGTACCTAGTATGGGCCAGTAGGCCTTTTGCAGTGCTCCTTTATTCTTATGTACTCTTATTCAATAAAAATTGCTGAAGATCATTAAGGCAGAACACAATCTTTAATGTGCTGTCTTGTGTTGATGTAGTATAGCCATTTGTATATTATATAATTCACGTATTAACTCTTCCTAACGACTATTAAATTCAAGTGAAAGAAGAGATAGATACCATGTGAATCTTACTGACTACGAGTGACAGTCAGTATAATAGGATAGTTAAACATGGGTTGCGACGTCCGTAGACTTTCTTCAATTAGGTTTTTTCTCACCCCAGTCCTGCAAATTCTTTGTGGATTTATCACATACAGTTTTCAACAAATTTCTTTATTTACGTTATTAAAGTTAGATTATGTTAAGCTTAGTTAGCTTAGACTGTCAGAGGTCAAGTGCAAAAAAAAAAAAAAAACGGATTCACAATGTAAAAGAATCGAAGCAAATCGAAAGTTTTTTACAAAAATATAGAATAAACCTTAGAAAAAAAATTAGGTCGACTTAAAACCTAACTTTGGACAGCCTACTGACAATGAAAAGAAATGTGTTCGACGATCTTTTTTTTCATGGGTTCTTAGGGCAAGATGAAACGTAATGAACCACTAACTAATCTTTGTATCATGTTACATCAAACAGTTGTAGTGCTAGAAATGTGGAAGTTTTGTAATGAAATTCCTTTCTTTAAATTTGGCTGCTCTCAACAGCAGGCAAATTATTTGAATTTTGGTGAATATATTATAGGAACCATCCTGATGAGCAGATATGATTAATGAGTCTCAACACAGATTCTCAAGGTGACATTCCTGATAGATAAATTTAATCTCATTGCATAATCATAAAGAATTAAACGTTGTTTATCTGGATTTCAGTAACACTTTTAATAGCATCAAACAGAAAAAACTTCAAGAGTGTGGCTGTTCATGGTATAAGAGGAAGTTTGCATTATTGGGGTTAAATCAGGTTAAATCAGGCGCTCAACACTAATCAGTTTTCAACCCTTTGTTGTTCAAAATTTATATTAACACTAGTGACACAAAAATAGGCTAAATAATAGATTCGAAGCAGGATAACATTTAATTTCAGAAAGATTTAAACGAACTAAAGTTGTGTTAGGAAAAGTGGCAGAAGCACTTCAATGTGGATAAGTTAAAGTAACCCTCTCATTTATAGCTTGATCATACACTGAATGCGGAAAAGATTTGGGAGTGTTGGTAAACAGACATATGAAGCCAGTTCAACATCGTCTAAGCTTTCGCCATTAGACTAACAGATTACTCGGATTTATTTCAAGAATTTTAAGTAACAGAACTCTATAGCTTATATTAGAGCTCCATTCACCATTAGTATGACCTCACTTAGCTTATGTAGTTCAGTACTCATCCCCGTACTACAGAATAGATATAAATGCATTTAAAGAACATACAGAGGGCGACAAAAATAATCTATTGTTTAAGAAATCTTTCATACCAAGACAGTCTGAGAGCATTGAACCTACGGTCTCTTGAAAGACGTTGCATAGGGGTAGATACCACTGAAGATGTGTATAAAAATAGTCTAAATAAATAGAATGTAGAGAATAGCCAATAAAGAGAGAACTCGAAGAAAAACGTACATAAATTGGAAAGAATTGTTGATGAGTGGAACAATATGTCAAGTATTATCACTGAAGTTAATTCCTTTGGTAGCTTTAAAAACAGCTTAGAAGGGTTAGATTTGAGTAGCAACTTCCTGAAGCCGGTATGAGGGATAACAGGCTAATTCCCCAGGCGGTTTTGAGAATAAATTGGATAATCATATATGTGAATTGTTAAACTTAAGAAAGACCTGCTAGTATGCGTGTAAGTCCCTCTTTTCGTATGCTCTTAAACTTTACCAGTTATAGCATCACTCAAAGCTATAAATGAGATATAAGGTAAAGGCGGTACAAAGTTTTGAAGCGAGAGCGGAAAAGGGTGACCCAACAAGCGCTCTAAAAATAGTCAGGTAATCACAGTTTACGACTCTTGTAACAGTCGCCGATATGACTGTCTGAATGTCATGGCAACACTGACATGCTAACTCTTACTAATGGGCTTCCTAAATACATTCCTGTTTGTCATATGTAACTTTGTATACTGAGTTCTAGAGCCATTCGCCTTATACCTACCACTTCAGAAACTATTCATGCCATTTTTATTTTCTAATAAAAATGTTTTTTTTTTTTCATTTATCCGTCAACTTGTTTATCTTTGCATCGCGCTTTTCTTTACATCTTAGTTATTTAACCTTTATTGGTCTCCTCTCTCGTTATGAAAAAAACAGGCTTAGACACACACACACACACACACATACACACACACATACACACACACACACACACACACACACACACACACACACAGCCCCGGTGGCCTAGTGGGTAAAGCTCTCGCTTCACGCACGGAGGGCCCGGGTTCTATTCCCGACGGGGCGGAAACATTTCGAAGTGTTTCCTTACACACACACTCACACACATACATACAACAGGCCTAGTGTCAAATCGACATGTGCCTAGGACAAAATGGTAACTAACACACACATGCAACCACAAATAGGTGAGTACACACACACACACACACACACACATACACATACACACACACACGCGCAAATACACACACGCATACACACACGCATACACACACGTATACACACATATATATATATATATATATATATATATATATATATATATATATATATATATAAACTCGATCCCGCGTCACCGTGTCCAGCCCCGTTACACCACCAATCCTTCAAGGATTGGTGGTGTAATGGTTAGAGCACCGCGAACGTTGCGTGGCTTCCCACGGGGCTGGACAAGATGACGCGGATCGAGTCTCGCCAGGCAGCAATATATATATATATATATATATATATATATATATATATATATATATATATATATATATATATATATATATATAGAGGAGAGAGAGAGAGAGAGAGAGAGTGTATAAATCTGTAGTGGAGGGAAGGCGGGGTAGGGGTCGGCCTAGGAATGGTTGGAGGGAGGGGGTAAGGGAGGTAATGTGTGCGAGGGGCTTGGACTTCCAGCAAGCATGTGTGAGCGTATTTGATAGGAGTGAATGGAGACAAATGGTTTTTAATACTTGACGTGCTGTTGGAATGTGAGCAAAGTAACATTTATGAAGGGATTCAGGGAAACCGGCAGGCCGGACTTGAGTCCTGGAGATGGAAAGTACAGTGTCTGCTCTCTGAAAAAGGGGTGTTAATGTTGCAGTTTTATAAATGTAGTGTAAAGCACCCCTCTGGCAAGACAGTAATGGAGTGAATGATGATGAAAGTTTTCTTTTTCGGGCCACCCTGCCTTGGTGGGAATCGGCCGATGTGTTAATTATATATAATATATATATATATATATATATATATATATATATATATATATATATATATATATATATATATATATATATATATATATTTGAATCATTAACAGAACTGTGGCTAGCCAAGATTCGATCCTGCGTCACAATGCCCAGCCTGTGAGAACAGGACAAAAATATGCATCCATCTATCCACTTGACCATCAATTCTTCAACATCTAGTGCGAAAACATATGTGGTCGGGGAGCCTCAGAAACTAATTTCAACCTCATCCTGTTTAGGGTACCAGCCTTCACGAGCAGTATAAATGTTAATGAAATCACGAAACAAGTGATTTTGAATCATTAACAGAACTGAACCAGGATTCGATATTGCGTCACAATGTAAAGCCCTGTGAGAACAGGATAATGTACGCATCCCTCTAACCGCAGTTCTGATATATACATACATACATCACAACGGGTGGGATTCGAATCCATGGTAGGAGAGTCCTGAAACTCTTTTGCCAATGTGCCAGCTGGCTCTAATAGGATTCATCCAACCAGGTATGTTTCTTTACACTGACACTAAAGTATCCCAATCAACTTTGAGAACTTTTCTGTTACTTAGACTAACCTGGTGTTCTCGTCAATTTGATTTTTTTTTCCATTTTCTCACGTTCTCGCAATCTACAAAAAGTTATTTTTAAATTTTTAGTAATAACACATTTATAACAGTGATCGTTTCCCACCAAGCCTGGGAGACTCATTTAAGAAAAACTATAGCCAATATTTTCTTCCTAGCTGCCTTTGGCCTTGTGGCAAAAGCTCTCGCTTCACACGGTGAGGGTCCGGGTTCGATTCCCGGCGAAGGGGTGGAAACATCGGACGTGTTTCCTTACACCGGTTGACTATGTTCACCCATCAATAAAATGGGTACCTGGGTGTTAGTGGACTGGTGTGGGTCGCATCCTGGGACAAAACTTACCTAATTTGCCCGAAATGCTCTGCATAACAAGGGGCTTTATATAGCAGTATGTCATTGATGTCAGCTAGGCCTGTATACCTTGTACATGTACTTGTAGCAAACAAAGATATTATTATTATTATTATTATTATTATTATTATTATTATTATTAGGGAAAACGCGAGTCCGTAATATAAAAATCCCATTTGTTTCTTCTGCTATAGTGCCACAGCCTCGATGGCGCAGTAGGCAGCGCGTGAGTCTCATAATCTCAAGGTCGTGAGTTCGATCCTCACTCGAGGCAACTGTTTTGTAATCTAATTCTACAATATATATATATATATATATATATATATATATATATATATATATATATATATATATATATATATATATATATATATATATATAATCTACGTGCATTTATATTTTACAGATGTATCAAAAATATTTCCAATGTCAGGCATTGAAATCGAGCCATATGAGTGAAAGGCAAGTTTGTAGTTACTAGAACTACGTGATATTTTCAAGATATTTTCGTTAAAATACAGCAGGGAAATATACAATTTATGATACATTTCTTAGCATTTAAATATTTAAACTTAAAATATAAAAACATTTAAATGAAATACTGCTATTTCTTAGCATTCATGTGAGCTGGGATAATAATAATTTTAAAAAATCAGTGAGTCCTAAAAAACTGGCTCACATATAAGATTTTCTTCATTTATTTTTTTGTTCGTTTATACTTTTTTTATTTAAAAAAATTACGCCCGCTTTAACTGCTAACATTTTACAAAAAAAAAAATCTATCAAAAATAATTTTTCATAGAACTATAATTCCTAACATCTCTCACAGACAAAAATAATTTTTTTCTAAAAATTAAGTATACCAATTTTTTTAATTATTTTATTATAATTAAATAATTTGAATTTGAATAATATTTAAGCCTAACTGTTAACTGTTGAAATACAGTCTATTGAAGAATATTAAAGTATTCAAACATTAAGGCTATTGGTAAAAGAGGCTATTAGGTAAACAAACCTTTATTGAATGCGTCAAAACAGTGAAACAGTGGAAATATAAACACATAAGCAGTATAATGTGATCCTTTATTGACAACGTTTCGCCCACACAGTGGGCTTTATCGAGTTACAAACAGATCTGCTTGTGACTTGATAAAGCCCACTGTGTGGGCGAAACGTTGTCAATAAAGGATCACATTATACTGCTTATGTGTTTTGTTTATATTTCCATTGTGTCGGTATTTTATACCATTTATTTCCACAGTGAAACAGTGTCTGCTCATTACCATATTATCGATGGTATTTATCACCGACAAGTTCACGACTAAAACTTATGGGCAATATTGAGTATCTTAAATGTCGAAACGTTTCGCCTGCGCAACAGGTCTCTTTAGTCGAACACAGGATAATATAACGCTGGAGTAGAAGTAGTTTTGACATGATCAGTCCTTCGTCCATGGTAGGAGGTTGTCATTTTCGCAAGACTAAAGTATAGACATGCGACCAGACCTTATATACTACAGAAGAAGTGAGGTAAAGCAGATGGAATTAACGCCACAATTGAGCGCTCTTCAATTCACTTCTGCTCTCGTATACAAGGTCTGGTCGCATACCTACGTATGTTCTAGGCTTGAGGGACTAACCACTTCCTACCATACAGATTGATCACGTCAGAACTATTACAATCTCCAGTGTTGTATTCTCCTGTATTCCACTGAAGTAACTAGTTGTGCAGGCACTCAAATGTTGTTCATGTGTCTTATTCATCATTGAGTCCAGTCATTACAAAACCACGAAGGGGCTACATTACACTTTCTGTACAGTGCTAGATACAAACCTTTCCTGTGTAACAATAAACCGAAGGTAGAATTTTTTTTTTAGCTGTGTGTTAGCTTCGAGTGTTTATGTTTAGATTTGTATTAAGAAAGAGTGAGAGAGAGAATGAGTAAATTATATTCTTACCGTATTGGAAATATTTACAAATAACCCGCATTCAATAGCACAGAAATAAACGCAAATATTTTCAGTCTGCTTGAGACCCCCCATCAGGCGAAGTTAAATGAAATGGACGAAAGTCCATACATGTACGACCAGGTGAGGTAAACTCGTGAGATATACTGCAGTGGGTAAACTGGCCCACGCCAAGACCTATGTTTGTTACTTTACTGCAAGAGACTGGATATTATTGGTCCCCAAATAGCAGTAAAGAGAACTGATGTAAAACAGAGATATATTTAGCACACAAGACGGCCATGACAGTGAGAACTTTCTTCACGCTGGCCGAGATGACCCAGCTCTGCTACATTCTTGATGGTATGTGTCAGCCTTGGTGAGAACCAGCAGTCATGTAATTGGTAAGACGATCCCACCAAGCGTGAGGTGGGGCATCTCCTGCCTCTCTTGTGCTTGCAATTATGAATAACTGGAAACTTTCCACCTAGTCTTTTCATTTTTATTAGTCTCTCTTATGTCACTCCTTCTCTAGACGAGTTATGTTACCAAAAAAAAAAAAAAAAAGCCTCTGCTCTCATTTCTCTCCTCCTGATAACTTTTATAAAAATATCCCCTTGCAACATTTGATATATTGTAATATTTTTTTTTCCTTTCAGCCTCTTCTAATGTTAATGTAGAGAAAGAGAGAGAGATACATGAGAGTTCTTAGGAAAGACAGATAGCCGAGGACTTGTAAGTCCTCACTGAGGATACCTGCTGAGAATAACCATTTACATTTATCTAGATTAAGGACTGCTGCGCTATTTATGTGTAGGAGTCAGTGATAAAAAAATCAGAAGGATCTCTCCCCACCCTGCACTCTCTTTGGCTAATGCCGGCTTGAAAACTGGAAGAAAAATATACCATACCATACTGAAAAATAGCGTGAGCTTTACCGGAAAGATGGAAGTGGTTGGATGATGTGAGCTACAACTAACTCTACTAAATTAGTACTGTTTCCATTTGTTACTCCACTGTTATTCACAGAACTTAGTTTACCAGTGGTTCTACTTCTGGGTTTCACCGGACCTGCTATGATTATCACAACTCTCTACTTCCAACACTATTAATTTTATTAACTTGGTTGCCTTCCTGGCAACTGATTCCCTACTGTATAAACATCAGGAATCCGTTGACTTCAGATTGTCCCACATATTATATGTGTACAACAGTATGTACCTGATTTTGTGTGCTTAGCAAGGGTTTAGTTGACTCTTATATTTGAAAAGTACTTGTCCAGCTGGTTCATGATTGATTGTGTTAACCTCGCGCTTACCTCAGCAGGGAGTTGTTTGATAAATTAGACACATATGCAACACTTGGGTATCTTTATTGAGGAAACGTTTCACCACACAGTGGCTTCATCAGTCCATACAAAGGGAATTCTTCACTTGCCTAACCCTTGGGCACGACCTACTTCCACATTGGACAAATGTGACACCACCTACGACTGCTGCACCTCTCCTGCCTACGGTATATAAGATACTTCTTCGCACATATGCTGTATTATTTTCAAGATTGATGGACTGACTACATCGACTCAAGGCGGCTGAGGGACTGATTACCTCAAACTCCTCCTGTTCTTCACGATTCTCCTCTGTATGGACTGATGAAGCCACTGTATGGCGAAACGTTCCTCAATAAAGATACCCAAGTGTTGCATATGTGTCTAATTTATCAACTTGTCGGTTCTCTGAACCATTCATCTACATGATTTTAGATGTTCGTCACTTCCAGATCTTCCTTGTCTCCACAAGATCTCCCTCTCAGTTACACGCCATTCCCACTCAGTGAAATGACCCATGGAAATAAATGGTATAAAACACAGACACAATGGAAAAATAAACACATAAGCAGTATAATGTGATCCTTTATTGACAACTATTCGCTCACACAGTGGCCTTTACCAAGTCACAAACAGATCTACGTGGGTGAAAGGTACGTGAGTATTTATAGGATGGAGTCAGGTGGAGAATGCTGGGTTCAGATCCAACCTACCCAGCATTCTCCACCTGACTCCATCTTAGAAATACTCACGTACCTTTCACCCAGGTAGATTTGTTTGTGACTTGATAAAGCCCACTGTGTGGGCGAAACGTTGTCAATAAAGGTTCACATTATACTCCTTATGTGTTTATTTTTGCAATGACCCATACAGTGGTAATCTCTTCCACTTAAACAACAGCTATAATGTGCTGAATACGTCAAGCACCTTCACTTGTAGTACAAACTACTATCAAGCCATTTCCATCCTTTTGATGTTGATACTGTTTTTATTTCTCTCTCTCTTACCAGAAACTCTCTTCTTTTCCTCACTTATCAACCAGGCTACCCAAACGTCGCTTTTTTTCCTGTTATAATTTGTCAATAAAGGATCACATTATACTGCTTATGTGTTTATTTTTTCCATTGTGTCTGAACCATTTTTGCTTTGTGAAGACTTTTCTACTGTGTTCTCCGTTCTTAGCTACCTGAGATTGGATGATGGCTTCCCTCGACTACGAGCAGCTATATCTCCAACTTAAGGCGGAATTAACGGAAGCTAGAAGAGAAATTCAACGATTGAAGGGTATATGCAAGGATTATCCCCGGAACAATGTCGCCGATGATCAGACCAACGAATGGATGCTAGTCGGATCTGAAGGGACGAAGCTGAAGTTGAAGAAGGTCCAGGAGACTCTTGTGAAAACCAGCAACTCTTTTTCCTTGTTATCGGACGAACGTGAAGACATCCCAGCGAAGACCATCTCTACAAAGACCGCCAGTCGAGGTAAGAACATTGTTTTAGTTGGGGATAGTCAGGATAGGTTTATGGATAGGGCATTTTGTCTTAAGGATAGGAATAGGAGGCAGAGGGTGTGTTATCCTGGGGCTGGGATAAAAGATATTGTTAGCCGTCTGGACGACATCATGAGAGGTAATGGGAGCAATCCTATTATCTGCCTCAGTGCTGAAGGCAACGATGTTGGCAGGCGTAGGAGTGAAGAGCTGACTAGCAGCTATAGGTCAGCAATAGACAGAATTAGGAAGAAGGCTGGGAACCCTGTCATATGTGGTATTTTACTAAGGAGAGTAGTTGGAAATGAATGGTTGTCCAGGGCAATTGGTGTCAATTGCTGGCTGGACAAATACTGTAAGTAAAATGCAGTAACATTCATTGACAACTGGGACCTCTTCTATGGCAGAAATTACATGTATGCCAGGGATGGGTTTCACTTATTTAGGACTGGGGTGGGGGCACTGGCAACTGCAGTGGAGGGAGCTGTTAGGGCTTTAAACTAGAAAAAGTTAGTGGTATGGGTTATCGGGGAAAAATAGTGAAGTCCCAGTGTAGTAATGTTATGAATTCTAGGGGAACTAGTAATAGGCAGAATAAGGTGGATATTGGAAAGCCAGTGGCACTAGGTGACAAGGACAGCAATAGGTATAGTAGAAAAACAGAAATGAACAGGAAGAGTAAAGAGAAGGGAGGTTTTCTGAATATTTTTTATACTAATAGTCGTAGTGCGAGAAATAAGATGGACGAATTGAGATTAGTTGCAAGTGAAGGTAATATTGATGCTTTTGCATTAACTGAGACGTGGTTTAATATGAAAAAATCGGGACATGCCTGCTGAATGTCACATTCAGGGTTTTAAATTGTTCTAAGTAGACAGAAGTATCGGGAAGGGGGGTGGGGTGGCACTATGTCCGTGACCATTTAAATTGTTGCATAAAAACGGGTATAAAGTCGGCAATAATACATACAGAGTCTGTCTGGATAGAATTTTCAGAGGGGTGTGAAAAATTGATTTTAGGCGTGATATACCGTCCTCCAAATTTAGATAGGGAACAAGGGAGACTACTTTGGGAGGAAATTGTTAAGGCCACAAGGCACAATAACGTAGTAATTCTAGGGGACTTTAACTTTAGTCAGACTAATTGGAATTTCTTGACAGGTAATTTAGAATCTAACGACATTTTAGAAGTAGTTCAGGATTGTTTTTTGAAGCAGTTTGTAACAGAACCTACAAGGGGAAATAACCTACTTGACTTGGTTCTGGCAAACAAGGAAACCCTTAGGTTGGATAAATTCATGAGTGAGAGGGGTTGGATTTGAGTGGGACTTGCACATGAGTAAATAGAATTATAAAAGCTTTTTTCTTGGGTAGCATTGAAAATTGGGTTGAGCAAATGTTCTGTTGGTGGGATGGATTGTGAAGGACTTGCCTAGTATGGGCCAACAGGCCTGCTGCAGTGTTCCTCCTTTCTTATGTTCTTAAGAAAGCACTTGTTTGGTAATAGAGTTGTGGATGAGTGGAACAAACTCCATATTAGCGTCACTGAAGCGAAAACCTTGTGTATCTTTAAAAATAGATTAGACGAGTACATGAGTCGGTGTGGGTGTGAGTTAGACCTGCCTTGCATGGGCCAGTAGGCCTACTGCATTGCTCTTTCCTTCTTATGATCTTATGATGAGCAGTTTCCGCTGAATAACATAATTAAATAACTATTTTGTAGCTAACACTTAACCCTCACATCTTTCCTTTTCGAAATTCAGATTCTTATGCCGAAAATCTACTTTTTTTTGTCTAATGCCATTTAAAAAAATTCTAGCATACACATTATCTAGTACATACACAAGCTTATTTCCTATTAATTTTGGCACATTCTCTTGTCCCCTTTCTTTAAAATATATACTCACTCTCAACCAATTCTCGTGAATCTTCCCTTGTTATCAAACAGCAGAAAAACGTGAAAACGCACCAAGCAATTCCTTTATCATAATCTGCATACATCTCAAACTTAATATCATCTCCCCCTCACTTTCCTTCCCACTTTCAACCTGCTACCTACCTTATCCATCTCATACGTACTCAATTCCAGTTCTTCCTAACGAAGCATATTTCTCCCTGCCCTTTTCGTCATTTCACCCTTTTCATAGAGTAACTTCTCAAGATATACTCTCCAGTTTTCTATAACCTCTGTTCCATTATCCATCAACTCAATTTTTTTATAAAGATCCTCTTAGGAAAGTTCATCCAGAATATTGCACTATACTTTATGGCTTCACCATAAAAAGTAGAGAATAACAGTTATAGACAAACAGACAGATAGACAAATAAAAACGGAGTTTCAAAAAGAGTCGCATAAAAAAATCCTATTACTCTCATGATCTATTTTAAGTTACAAATGAATAAAGCAAGCATAAATAACTCTGTTCAGTCAGTTATATGCTCTGTGGTGACAAGGCCAATTTATCAGGAAATGAAAGTGTGTTGGGAGCTGTGGCAGTGTATGGTACTTGTGACTGTGTGTGGTAGTTGTGACAGTGTGTGGTAGTTGTGACAGTGTGGGGTGGTTGTGAGAGTGTGTGGTAGTTGTGACAATGTATGGTAGTTGTGACAGTGTGTGGTAATTGTGGCAGTGTGTGGTAATTGTGGCAGTGTGTTGTAATTTTGGCAGTGTGTCGTGGTTATGACAGTGTGTGGTAGTTGTAACAGTGTGTGGTAGTTGTAACAGTGTGTGATAGTTGTGACAGTGTGTGATAGTTGTGACAGTGTGTGATAGTTGTGACAGTGAGTGGTAGTTGTGACAGTGTGTGGTAGTTGTGACAGTGTGTGGTATTTGGGACAGTGTGTGGTAGTTGTGACAATGTGTGGTAGTTGTGACAGTGTGTGGTAGTTGTGACAGTGTGTGATAGTTGTGACAGTGAGTGGTAGTTGTGACAGTGTGTGGTAGTTGTGGCAGTGTGTGGTATTTGTGACAGTGTGTGGTAGTTGTGACAATGTGTGGTAGTTGTGACAGTGTGTGGTAGTTGTGACAATGTGTGGTAGTAGTTGTAGTAATAGTAACAGTACTAGTAGTAGTAGAAGTAGTAGTAGTATATTCATGTGTAAGCTGTAACCCCTAAGGGTTCAGAGCCCCTGGGCAACGGGGGTAATAAAGTTTTATCCGAAGAAGAAGTGTAAGCTCAAATTTTTCGGATCAAGTAACCCTCGCCAGGCTCAGTGCACCTTCCTTTAAGGGACGTAGTTTATGGAGCTTTTAGGAGCCCATGGTTTGTTTACAGCATAAAGTATGAAACAGTCGTAGTATTATTGACTGTAATAGGGATCCTGCGCTTGTCAATAATGTTGCCTAAACGGTAATTTGATATTGATATTTTATTCTAAAACAAAGTGGGAATTGTCACAATTGCTTTTTGCTGATGACACTGTGCTTTTGGGGGATTCTGAAGAGAAGTTGCAGAGGTTGGTGGATGAGTTTGGTAGGGTATGTAAAAGAAGGAAATTGAAAGTGAATATAGGAATGAGTAAGGTGATGAGGATAACAAAAAGATTAGGTGATGAAAGATTGGATATCAGATTGGAGGGAAAGAGTATGGAGGAGGTGAATGTATTCATATATTTAGGATGGACGTGTCAGCAGATGGGTCTATGAAGGATGAGGTGAATCATAGAACTGATGAGGGTAAAAGGGTAAGTTGTGCACTTAGGAGTCTGTGGAGACAAAGAACTTTGTCTGTGGAAGCAAAGAGGGGAATGTATGAGAGTATAGTTATACCAACACTCTTATATGGGTGTGAAGCATGGGTGGTGAATGTTGCAACAAGGAGAAGCCTGGAGGCAATGGAGATGTCATGTCTGAGATCAATGTGTGGTGTGAATATAATGCAGCGAATTCGTAGTGTGGAAATTAGGAGGAGGTGCGGGATTACCAAGACTATTATCCAGAGGGCTGAGGTGGGGTTGTTGAGGTGGTTTGGACATGTAGAGAGGATGAAACATAGTAGAATGACTTCGAGAGTATAAATCTGTAGTGGAGGGAAAGCGGGGTAGGGGTCGGCCTAGGAAAGGTTGGAGGGAGGGGGTAAAGGAGGTTTTGTGTACGAGGGGCTTGGACTTCCAGCAAGCATGCATGAGCGTATTTGATGGTGAATAAAGACAAATGGTTTTTAATACTTGACATGCTGTTGGAGTGGAAGCAAAGTAACATTTATGAAGGAATTCAGGGAAACCGGCAGGCCGGACTTGAGTCCTGGAGATGGGAAGTACAGTGCCTTCACTCTGAAGAAAGGATGTTAAATGTTGTAGTTTTGTAACTGCAGTGTGAGCATGCCTCTGTCAAGACAGTGATGGAGTGAATGAAGTTGAAAATTTTTCTTTTTCGGGCCACCCTGCCTTGGTGAGAAACGGCCGATGTGTTAATAATAAATAATAATAAAATTTTATTTCAGGTTCAGTTCATAATATCTGTATGATAAATGGTTCATTTATTTTTTATGCAAAATTAGCGACTGAATGCATGTTTTTTTTATATGCAATTATAACTAAGTTCTAAATCCGTTTTGGTCATGTTGTGCCATAAGGCATTAGGTAAACACTTCATACACATTGTTATGCAGAGTTCTGCATGACATGAAAATATACGTATACTATATAGAGATAGTGGAGAAGTGTGCCATAATTTCAGGAAGACTTAAACATAATAATAATGTATAACCTTTGGATAAATGTCAACCATAATTTTAGAAATATGCTATTCATTTTGTGGGTACTGTAAAGTAGTTTAAACTGTGAAATATAAGGAAATCCTGCCAGAGATTTATTTTCCAACGGTGGTTGGGGGAGAGGGTTGGCGTCGGTCGCTGTGGGCAGAGTCACGTGGGGTGAGAGAGCGGCTGGCCAGACGCCGCCTAGTTCAGATAAGTTTTGTAATGTTGTATTCCCTTTTGTGTAGCCAACTCAAGCCATATGCATTTTTATTGTTTACCAGTACACTCCACTGGGCTCTGATATGGTCGGGGCTTGGCAGGGTGAGTGTGAACTGAGGAGATGGTCTCGGGTGGAGAGTAGGGGCCAGACCCCATAGGTACATGTGTCTTTGTTTTGTGTGGATGATCCAGCCGCTAGCTCCTCATGTACATACTTGTATTGGGGCATGTAGGCTAAGAGAAATATGAAGAGGTGTTTTTGGAGTGTGTATATATTGTTAATCTAAATAAATATATTTTTCTTAAC
Source organism: Cherax destructor (assembly GCA_009830355.1). Taxonomy (NCBI): domain Eukaryota; kingdom Metazoa; phylum Arthropoda; class Malacostraca; order Decapoda; family Parastacidae; genus Cherax; species Cherax destructor. The sequence goes on along the minus strand of WNWK01011647.1, from coordinate 6,397 downwards.
TAGGAATTTTTGTGTGAACCTTCGGATACCCCAACCCATTGGAGTATTAACTTTTGGTTTAGCGCATACTGTTTAAACTGGGATAGCCCAGGGAGGCCTAGTTTACAGGTGATTTGTATAACTTTTACCATTTGCCCTTAGACAAGGCTTTAGGCCTCAAGGATCCCATTTTCTGCATAACACACATCATAACACACATCCAACACAACATAATACACATCCAACATAACATTACGCACATTCAACACAGCATAACACATCCAATATCACAATCCTCCAACAAAACACAGAACGCTTGAAACACAACGTAACATACCTCTAACACAATATAACACTTCTACAACACTGCATAATATTCTTCCAACACATCATATTCAGTTTTCCTTTATTCTCGTGTATCTCCCAGTTTGTCTTCATATTCTCACTTTGGATTAAGCACACAAAAAAATACTGTGATTGCAGAATTGACATTGTAGAAATCAACCCCGTTAAGCACTGCGGTCTAAAAATTGGTCACGATTAAGTCTTAGTTCATGGGTCACACTCTCCGCGACTCATTGCAGTCGCACACTATTCAATTTACCGCCTAAGAGCTGTTATCTTGCTTCAGTTCAATTGAAGGCTCTTTACCACCCCCAAGATGCAGTTGATTAACCGACAGGTACTTATTTACCTATTTACAGGGAAAATAGATGCAAGAAGACTTTGTCTGTACATCTCTACTCTCCCGAAATTTATCCCGGGTCCTTCGGCTGTGAGCCAAGATCGCTGCCATTCAGCTACGACCAACACTTATCACGGGTATATAGGCCATCCCTTGTAAAGGTTGCGAGAACGTATACATGGGGCAAACCGGGGAAGAATCGTATCAACAAACACAGGTACGCCTGTAGCATTAACAAAAAAAACGACGCTTGTCTAGTGCACAGGAACACTGTCTCACATCTTATTGACTCGTGGACTGAGAAGTGATCAAGGTTCCAGTACCGAAACGTTTTCTAAAAAAATGTGCTTGTATTTGATCACGTGTATTATGAAACCATCTCTCACTTGAAAAAAGTTCACTAAATGTAAACGAAACTTCGTGTACCACTGTAAATAAAGCCGCTTCTGTTTTCTTGATTTGTTTATCATTACTTTTAAGTCTTGAATGAAACTCTTCGGAAGGGTAGCAACCCAGGATAACTAAAAATAAAAAAGGCAATCAGTGAGGCTTGTTTGCATGGGGGGGGGGTTGTATGGTCCTTTTCCAAGGGAAGTGACGCAGAATTATCAGCTGACAGAAGGTCTGTGGCAACTGAGGTGAGGAAACGCCCATCGTCTCCAACCGACCTAGGAACGAAGCCTTGTCCAATAATTGTGAGCCGTAGGTGCTGCTACCACTGAGCCACAGTAGCGTTCACTAAAGATTTTCACTTTAGATAGACGGCTTGGATGCTGCTGATTCATCTCCTCGCAGCCACCCTTCGGCGAGTTTCATTACCGACATTACGTTTTGACTCAATGCTTTCATCTTCCCCTCAACCACTCCTTCATTTCCTTTATGTATTTATTCTTCTTGCTTGTTTCCACCCCAGTTCATTATGCCTCTCTCTCTCTCTCTCTCTCTCTCTCTCTCTCTCTCTCTATCTCTATCTCTCTCTCTCTCTCTCTCTCTCTCTCTCTCTCTCTCTCTCTCTCTCTCTCTCTCTCTCTCTCTCTCAGCAAGAAGAGGACATTGCCTCTGGCAGGAGAGACTTTACAAGATTAAGGAAGTTCCATAAACCGCCCCACTCGCTCTCATCCCAGAAGAGCTGCCTTGGTCGGGGAAGGCAAAATCATCTTCTAGTTTTCAGGAAGATGAGCTGCCAGTCCTGCAGGTGTGTACAACGAGGGGCAAACCATGTTTAGGTAAACGTGTTTCTTAGGCAAGGTGAGACAGAATTTCTATTTTGTCGACAAATGGAGAGAGCGAGAGAGAGATAGAGACAGAGAAGAGAGACAGAGTTTATAGTCTTGAAAAGGCTCAGGAGGTTTAGCTCAATCGCCATCAATAGACAGCAACTTAGCTAACTCAAGGTACCCGGCAACTGTAGCTCAACACCCTCAAAAAAGGAAACTAAGTTGTAGCTCAGCACTCTTCAAAGGCCCAAGAGTTCTATCTTAATACACGTATGAGGCCCAGCAGCTGTAGTTCAGTGCCTTCAACAGGTCTAAGTCAGAAAATCGCAGATGCCACTGTGATCATTATAAACGTCACCTTCGTTAAATATACTCCAAAAAAACGACCACCGCCTCAACCACCATCATTATCATCACAACCACCAAAACCAGAGTCTTCCTCAGATTTACCTCCTCCACCAGCACAAAAACCACCACCTCTACCACCACCACCACCAACACCACCACCACCACCAACACCACCACCAACACCACCATCAACTTCACTAAAACATCAAACTCGACCATAAAATATATTACGACAAAACAACATCCACAACTTATATAGCGTCCATTTTTATGAAGGAAGTCTACAGCACAGTTTATCATGGTAACTGTGTTAGTATAAACTTCTAAATATTTCACAACCGCATCAGTGATTCTGAATAAAAACAAATATATATATATATATATATATATATATATATATATATATATATATATATATATATATAGAGAGAGAGAGAGAGAGAGAGAGAGAGAGAGAGAGAGAGAAGAGCAGAGTATATGGAGAGTAAAAGAAAGGTGAAGAGAGTGGTGAGAGAGTGCAAAAGAAGAGCGGATGAAAGAATGGGAGAGGCTCTGTCAAGAAATTTTGCTGAAAACAAGAAAAAAATTTGGAGTGAGATAAACAAGGTAAGAAAGCCTAGGGAACGAATGGATTTGTCAGTTAAAAACAGAGTAGGGAAGTTAGTAGATGGGGAGCTGGAGGTATTGGGTAGATGGCGGGAATATTTTGAGGAACTTTTAAATGTCGATGAAAAAAGGGAGGCGGTAATTTCATGTACTGGCCAGGGAGGTACAACATCGTTTAGGAGTGAAGAAGAGCAGGATGTGAGTGTGGGGGAGGTGCGTGAGGCATTACGTAGAATGAAAGGGGGTAAAACAGCTGGAACTGACGGAATCATGACAGAAATGTTAAAAGCAGGGGGAGAATATAGTGCTGGAGTGGTTGGTATTTTTGTTTAATAAATGTATGAAAGAGGGGAAGGTACCTAGGGATTGGCAGAGAGCATGTATAGTTCCTTTATATAAAGGGAAGGGGGATAAAAGAGAGTGTAAAAATTATAGGGGAATAAGTTTACTGAGTATACCAGGTAAAGTGTATGGCAGGGTTATTATTGAAATAATTAGAGGTAAGACAGAGAGTAGGATTGCAGATGAGCAAGGAGGCTTTAGAGTGGGTAGGGGATGTGTAGATCAAGTGTTTACAGTGAAGCATATATGTGAACAGTATTTAGATAAAGGTAGAGAAGTTTTCATTGCATTTATGGATATAGAAAAGGCATATGATAGAGTGGATAGGGGAGCAATGTGGCAAATGTTGCAAGTGTATGGAATAGGTAGTAAGTTAATGAAGGCTGTAAAGAGTTTTTATGAGGATAGTGAGGCTCAGGTTAGGTTGTGTAGGAGAGAGGGAGATTACTTCCCGGTAAAAGTAGGTCTTAGACAGGGATGTGTAATGTCTCCATGGTTGTTTAATATATTTATAGACGGGGTTGTAAAAGAAGTAAATGCTAGGGTGTTGGGGAGAGGGGTGGGATTAAATTATAGGGAATTAAATGCAAAATGGGAGTTGACACAGTTTCTTTTTGCTGATGATACTGTGCTTATGGGAGATTCTAAAGAGAAGTTGCAAAGGTTAGTGGACGAGTTTGGGAGAGTGTGTAAAGGTAGAAAGTTGAAAGTGAACATAGATAAGAGTAAGGTGATGAGGGTATCAAACGATTTAAATAAAAAAAAATTGGATATCACATTGGAGAGAGGGATTATGGAAGAAGTAAATGTTTTCAGATATTTGGGAGTTGACGTGTCAGCGGATGGGTTTATGAAAGATGAGGTTAACCATAGAATTGATGAAGAAAAAAAGGTGAGTGGTGCGTTGAGGTATCTGTGGAGACAAAAAACGTTATCCATGGAAGCAAAGAAGGGAATGTACGAAAGTATAGTGGTACCAACACTCTTATATGGGTGTGAAGCATGGGTTGCAAATGCTGCAGCGAGGAGGAGGCTGGAGGCTGGAGGCAGTGGAGATGTCCTGTCTAAGGGCAATGTGTGGTGTAAATATTATGCAGAAAATTTGGAATGTGGAAATTAGGAGAAGGTATGGAGTTACTAAAAGTATTGTCAGAGAGCTGAAGATGGGTTGTTGAGGTGGTTTGGTCATTTAGAGAGAATGGATCAAAGTAGAATGACTTGGAGAGCGTATAAATCTGTAGGGAAAGGAAGGCGGGTAGGGGTCGTTCTAGAAAAGGTTGGAAGGACGGGGTAAAGGAGGTTTTGTGTGAGCGTGTTAGATAGGAGTGAATGGAGACGAATGTTTTTTGGGACATGACGATCTGTTGGAGTGTGAGCAGGGTAACATTTTGTGAAGGGATTCAGGGAAACCAGTTAATTGATTTCGTTGGAAATCAATGGGAAGTACAATGCCTGCACTTTAAAGGAGGGGTCTGGGATAGTGACAGCTGGGAGGGACTATTCTCAGCTGTCGTATCTGAGCGCCTCTGCAAAGACAGTGATTATGTATGAGTGTAGTGAAAGTGTTGAATGATGATGAAAGTATTTTCTTTTTGGGGATTTTCTTTCTTTTTGGGTCACCCTGCCTCGGTAGGAGACGGCCGACTTGTTGAAAAAAAAAAAAAATATATATATATAATATGCCGAATAGGTAAAACTTGCTATTTTGGCTTAAATAGTAACGCTCTTCTTTGCGAATAAGGCAAGCGAAAATTTGTGTATGCAATAATTTCGCAGAAATCATTCTGAACCTAACGAAAAAAGTGTATTTCATTGTGTTTGTATATTATTAAATTATTGTAAACTTATTTAAAATATACTATTTAGTTGGATTAGGCTAAATTAAATTGCGCTTGTTATAATAAGGTTAGGTACGTTTTCTAAGTTTCTTTTGGTACAAAATTATTATTTTTTACCTTAACATAAATGAAACAAATATATCTTTAAACTTTTAAGAGAAAATTTTAGAAAGGACTTAATTTTAAATTAGTTTTCGCTAATTGACCAGTTTTACCTATTCGGCACGTAATATATATATATATATATATATATATATATATATATATGCAAAAAGATCACAGTAAACAGGTTGTGGAGTATGGGTACCAACGATAACGTGTACTGTATGTTACGCTAATACTTAGCTGATGAATCCAAGATGTCGCAGCCGTCTCCAACACCTTCTCAGGGGATCCATATATTGCCACACTCTCCACAGGGCTGTAAGATAAACATCAAGGGATTATAATTATTGCCCCAAAGGAGCGTATGTCCATATTTCAGTCTTAGATGGACTGAAAGGCGTTTTACTCACTGTTTTGGACTAAAAAGTCCACGCATAACCGCCGTCCCTAGGTAAAAATTTGTATGTTCTTGAATACAAGAACTGCGCAGTTCCCTGTTTTAACCAGAACATCAAATTCTTACCTTGCTCGTGTAACTTTGAGCGATGGTGTTGGCTCCACCATATACGGCGGAAATGCTGTCTTGATTTAGAATGCCGCTGAAGAATCACCGTCTTGTTTCGATGGAGTTCACTTGCGATTGTCTCTACGTTCTCCTTTTTGCAGTCTGAAGCTGCGCACACTTCTGAATATACTGCAATGTTGATGTTATACACTAAACGCGCTGGAACAGAGTTCTTATCTTATTTCCGACGTTAGTGGAGATTAAATGATATAACGACGCGAACGAGTAATGTCTATGTTGATTTACGTCGCCTCGCGCCGCATGACGACTAGAGTCGTATGACCCGTTCTTGCGGTGGCCAAATTCAATCTGCTCGCTCGTGCTGCCTTTTGCAGTCTCGTGCAACCATGTGGTGCCAACGCGGGCCTCGTGGTGCTGTGGTCAGCACAATTCTTGACACACTGTTGACAGTACATCTGGCTTGAATTAAATTGTTTATGCAGCCAGACGCGCCTCCTCTGGCCCTTTCCTAAGGGTGGAAAGGGTGAGGGCCCTTACCAAGGGTAGTAAGGGCGCATACCCCCTCCTTTGGAGAATTTTCCACACTGGGGCAGAGAAATTCACTTAAAGTGAACTACTCATCACTTAACATTAATTTGATTTTCTCACTCGCCATCACTGCTGCTTGTCTTTTCTGAACAGCTTCAGTCTGTGTGGTTTCTGGAGAATCACTAATTTTATTTTTGTTTTCAACACTGTGAATTCTAACGGC